>PVIW01004172.1:0-141531 GCA_004026585.1 Noctilio leporinus | reverse complement strand
TATTTGTCTTTTCTCTCTTGATGCTTTTAGGATTCTCTCTTTGTCTTTGAAATTAGCCATTTTAATAATAATGTGCCTTGGTGTTGGTCTGTTTGGGTTGATCCTCATTGGGACCCTCTGTGCTTCCTGAACTTGATTAATGTTTTCACTCATCATGTTAGGGAAATTTTCTATCATGACTTTTTTGAACAGGTTTTCCTTTCCTTGTTTCTCTTCTCCTTCTGGTATCCCTATGATACGGATGTTGTTATGTTTCATGTTGTCCTGCAGCTCTCTTAACCCCTCTTCAGTCTTGTTCAGCCATTTTTTATTCTCTTGTACTGTCTTGGAGTATTTGTCTACATTATCCTCCAACTCGCTGATCTGGTCCTCTGCTTCCTCCAGCCTACCGTTGATTCCTTCTACTGTATTCTTCAATTCAGAAATTGTATTCTTCATTTCCTCCTGACACTTATTGATAGTTTCTATGTCCTTTTTCATGCTGTTGTAGTTCTCAGTAAGTTCCTTGTAACTTCCCTTGAGTTCTTTGTAGTTTTCCTGGAGTTGTTTATAGTTTTCTTTGATGTGGCTGAGCTCACTAAGCTTCTCTATCATCATTCTTTTGAATTCCTTATTTGATATTGCAGGTGCCTCTGTTTCATTTTGCGGTCTGTCTGGGGATTCTTCCTTTCCTTTTGGTGATAGACTGGTTCTTTATTTCCCCATTTTGGGTGTCTGTTCTTGCTTGCTTTTTATTTATTTATTTATTTTTGTTCTTTCCTTGGGTTAACCTGCTTTGCTTCCTTGCCTTAGTTGAGCACCCTTCTGTGATAGGAGATTTGTGGAGTTCAGTGTTGCAGTCTCCCAGATTTTCTCTACTTGCTGTTCTTGGGGTGTCTTTTATTTGGTCTGTGTGGTTGTATTCTGGACCTGTGGGCTTTTAGCAGAAAAAACAAAGAAACAAAATAAAACAAAACAAACAAAAGGAAAAAAGAAGTAAAAACGATAATAATAAGAAGAAAGGGTTTAGATGGCTGTTCACCCTTAATAATCCCTGACTGGTCCAGATGGAGCCTGGACCTGAGGGCTTTTAGCAGAGATAAAAAAGAAAGAAAGAAAGAAAGAAAGAAAGAAAAAAAAAGGAGAAAATCACAAGACAAAGAGAAATCAATATTAATAAGAAAGGGTTTAGGTGTCTGTTCACCCTTTATGATCTCTGTTTGGTCCAGGTGGAGCCAGGACCAGTGGGCTTTACCAGGGAGAAAAGAAAGAAGAAAAAAAAAGGGGGGGCGGGGAGAAAGTCACAAGACAAAGAGAAATCAATATTAATAAAGAAAGGGTGTAGGTGTCTGTTCACCCTTTATGATCTCTGATTGGTCCAGGTGGAGCCTGAACCTGTGGGCTTTACCAGGAAGAAAAGGGAAAAAAGAAAAAAGAAAAGAAAAGAAAAGAAAAAAGGAAAAAGAGGAGAAAAAAATAAAGGAAGGAAGAAAAGAATAAAGAAAGGGTTTAGGTGGCTGGGAAAGGGAGGAATATTTGGATTGAGGACTGGGAATCCATTGTAGCCACAGAGTGAGTAGACTTTAATTCAAGAGTAGGGGGAGAGTCTTGGGTATTTAGGTGGGTTGAGGTATGGGGGGAATTAAAAATATGTGAGAAGTAACTTTTGAAAAGGATATGTTGGGGATTAATAGTTCATATTGCTGTCGGTATAACTCAGGTGCTTGAGATTAGCAGCAATCCCTTTCCTGAGGCTGCCTCTTTTTCTTGGTCAGGACTTTGCAGTCTGTAGTCTATATTCTAGCTGGTCTTGGCACGTGGCAGGGCCTCTGATTGTCACAGTCAGGGCTGATTCTGAGTGCCCCCAGGTAAGCTGGGCCTTCTGCAGCCTGGCTGGGTTTTAGGGCTGCCGGTATTCTGGAGCCCACAGGATGTCCCCTCTCACTCCTGGAGGAGGTTCCTACCCGAGGTTCCTGCCCATGCAGAGCATCCAGCACCCCTGCAGGGCAGCCTGCAACATTGCTGGTCCCTGTGACGACTGGCCCCGCCCCCACAGTTCCGGGAGGAGGCCGCCCCTGTCCGTCAACACTGTCCAGGGTCTGCCTACACTGCCCCGCTCCCCCGAGGCGGGCACCAAGCCTCCAAGCCAACCAGCTCTCTGAGGAGTCCTTTACGTGGCCTGTGTGATGGGCCCCTCCAGACGTGGGCGGTGCGGCCTTTGTCTCAGGCAATAGGCCGGTCAGTTGTCCCGCCTACTAGTTCCAGGCTCACCTGTTTGGAGTTTCCACGGTACCTGGGGGCCTGTGTGGTTGCGCAGGGCTGGGCCTCCCCCCTCGCAGGGGCTTCTAGCTGCTGTTTCCCCGGTGGCCCAGCAGCACCTTTTTTGGCCCTCTCGCCGCCCCAGCTGGCGCACTTCTCTGCTTCCCTGCTCCGCCTCTAGCCCCGTGAGGAGCTTCCTCTCCCTATTGCAGGAGCGAGTCTCTCACACAGTCCCTCCCCTGCAAGAGTTCAATTCCATGTTCCCTACAGCATTTGTCCTCGCTGCCTGCGCTTCACTGCTCAGACTTCTAGTCGCCAGGGAGCCCGGAGCTGGCCTCAGTCAAACGCGCCCCTCTGGGCAGATCCGCCACTGCCCAGAGCCGACCTTGGCCCGCCTGCTGGTCCGTCGGGAACCACCTCACCTACTGTCCTGCTGGTCTCCGTTGCCTCTGGGCTGTGCTCCCCTGTGTCCAGATGCTGACTGCTCCAATTCTTAGGGTCCTGAAGACGTCTCACGCTCCCTATCTTGTCCTCTAGCTGCTCTGGTACTCGAGAACACCATCAGCACTGCTCTCTACTCTGTTGCCATCTTTCCTCCTCCAAGATAAATAGCTTTCATGCCCAGACATGGGCATGCCTTTCTTTCTACTGGACCTGCATTGTGAGGGTTGCATTAATCTAATAAGGAGTTGGGTATGTTTGTGATATGTCAATGCTATAGTTACCCTCAATGCACCACAGGCTTCAAAATTCTGCAGAGATCACTTGGCAGAGAAGAGGGCTGAGGAGAGAAGGACTAGCCAAACAATGTCTATTTGATTCTGTGTTTTTGGTCTTCCCTGACACTGTGCCTCAGAGAGGGTATTGTGGATGCTCTTTTGCCTTTCCTGTCCCTTTCCCAGCAGGATTCTCTGCATTCTGCTGTTATTTGTTATCTGGAGCTTCTCAGCTTGGCAGTGGTTGTGGGTGGTGGGTGGTGGGTGGGATTTCTATTGCTCTGATTAAGGCTTATTCCTACACATTCATCATTTCCCTGGGTCTTGGGGGTGAGACTTTCTCAGTTCCCCTGCCTCTCCCCTATGGCAGCCCTGGACTGAAACTTAAAGCTGTTTCTTTCCAAGAGCAGGGTTTTTGGGGGGTTATTTTTAAAATTGTTTTTACCACCGCTACTCCTCAATCTTCTTCTCTTAGCTGTAGTGAGTGATTAACAGTACACCAGCAGTCAATGATTGTGTCCTATAATGGAGATTGAGGGGAAGGCCTGTATGGGGTTTATTGACCTTGCTCCCCAGTGGCTATTGTTTTCTTCCCTGTGTCTTCACCATAAGGACTACTTTTGGGGTTCTTTCTCATCCTTCCCATGAACATTTGGTAGGAGAGTAGAGGAAGAATCTGTGAGATCACAGACTCCCTGAATTATTGCAGCCCCAGAAGTCTACGTTAGGCTTCCACCAACCCTTTAGTTATTCTAGTTGAACTCTTGTTAGTTGTGTCTGTGTGAGGTGATCAAATGTTTCCATCTCCTGTACCTCCCAGCACTGTGTCTCCTTAAATGTTGGGCTAGTTTGCTCTGCAACCTCAGCTCTCTTACAGGTTCAAGCAAAGTTGTGAATATGAAGTTAAACTGACTCTTTTCATTATAAGGATAGAAGCAACACTCCTTCCAACTCCACACATCCAGAGGTGGAAGCCAAAAGTTGCTAGGATCCTCATTTTAACAATGTCCCCAAGTGGGACCAATGTAACCTAAAGTTGGGGATGTCTGCATTCCAATGGCTCTCAGCCTTGGCTGAATGTTAAAATGACCCAGATTGATTTAATCAGAATGTAGGTGAGTGAAACTCAGGCTTCGGGGTTTTGTAAAGGTCCCCAGGTAGTTCCAGTGTGCAGTTAAGGCTGGAAACCAGCAATTTTGTCCTTCAAGGATATGTTGCATAATATATTCAGCCCACCCATTTCTGAGCTGATATCCATGCCTTCTTCTGTAGGAGAGCCTCATTTGAACTGATAGTGGCTATTTTTTTAATCCATCCATAAAAGTGAAAACACTGACAGCCTCCTTGTCACTTTTCCCAATAATGTGCCTCATAAATGATTCCAACAAGATGAAAAATAGTTTTGATTTCTGCTTGGCTGGTATACTTATTTAAGCTATCCAAAGGGACTGTTTAATTGGCACCTGGTATTATTATGTTTTAGTGAAACAGAAATAAAATCAATCTTACATAGTCTTCTAAACTTGGTGGAAAAAATTCATATAAGTATATATGTATTCTTCAGTTTTCAATTTCC
This sequence comes from Noctilio leporinus, assembly GCA_004026585.1. NCBI lineage: Eukaryota > Metazoa > Chordata > Mammalia > Chiroptera > Noctilionidae > Noctilio > Noctilio leporinus. Next base: position 137,001 of record PVIW01004172.1, on the reverse strand, counting down.
CAATCCAATCTCCCATTAGAATATTTTTCTTTCCATATGGTTGCTGCTTGGCATTGAACTCCGCCAGTATTAAAAAAGGATTGTGTTTTGGCATTTGGTTCCCTCATTCCTTTCTTAAGAGCCAACTGCTTTAATTTCATTTTTGCCCCCAGACATAGTTAGGTTCATTGAAATGGCTTGAACTTTCTCTTGTCTCTGAAAGAAATGTATTTCATTAAACATAGTCATGTTTTAGATAATGCCACCTCAATATTTACTCTCTTTTTCTGCTCCAACCTACTCTCATTGTTGTGCTTGGACATTCCAAAAGCAAATTAGAAGCTGTTTTCTGGCTTCCCTTGTTTTGCTGCTCTGTGTGCATCTGACCAGGTACAAGACCATGTCATATTTCCTCCAGACTATCTTTATGGTCTTGCATACTCTAATGGAATAGATGGAGTTTCATGTACTATGTTTTAGAACAGTGTTTCTCAAGTGTGTGTGTGTGTGTGTGTCTGTGTCTGATTCTCATGAGGATCTTACAGATTGCAGAGGGAACAGGAGGTCAAGGTTGGCTCAGGGTCCTGCATTTCTCTCCAGGTCCCTGGTGGTGCTGGTGCTGCTGGTCTTTGGACCCATACTTTGAACATCAAGGTGCTGGAGGATTTAAACAAAGTGTGCAAAACCATATTTTCCAGTATTTAGAAATTTTTACCCTTGTAATTGTCCAAAAATCCCAGCCAGGTTATAAGGTTCAAATTAGTAGTGTGCAATTTATTTTCCTGACCTTATCCTAGAGACTTTTCTGTGGTGGGTTGAGGGCAGGGGCCAGCCCACCAGGCCAAGGCAGACCTAGAGTAGACACTGAGCGTTTATCAATTGAATCAGTGAACTACTGGGATAGAAAAAGAGTAAGATGAATTGGGAAGGTAGAAAGGAATTCAACCCTCAAAATAAACCCCCACCTTTTTCTTTTTCTTTTTCATTTTTTTTTTTTTAGCTTTTTCTGTGGCATAAAACCACCACTATGGGTTGATGGCCTCTGCACAGCTAACTGAGCTATTCCCAGTGAAGCCACAATGTTAGGCGGAATACAAAAAGACAGCAGGCATTTCCCATTCCTTTCTCCTTACCTAGCCCCTGCTGCATCTGCATGAAATTCAAAGTCCCGATTTAGCCACAGGAGCCAGGACAATATCTGAGACCTTGCTAGAATGGCCTGGCATTTTTTAGAGGCCATGTACTTACTACCTGAAGATTCTTCACAGGGTGGGTACCCCTGGCAATGTGAGCCTATCATCCCTTAAGTTTTCAACTGAGATTCTCATTTCTAGGCTCAGTCTTGGGGACTATCTTGGTGCCTATTTTCAGGGGGACCAAGCAGTGCTCCCCAGATTCTCCCAGAGCTTACACCATGTTCAATGATTTCATACCCTAACAGTGATTCCCCACAGGACCCCATGTTCTGTTTCCCCTATAGTTGTCTTTATAATCCTTACCACTGAAAAAAATTATATTTGTGTGGTTCATTAATTCTCTTTTCCCTTCAAGTGCAATATTTCTGGATATTTACTAAAATGAGAAAATAGATATTGTATTATTTTCATCTCCTGCTTGACAGACATTCTAGAGAAATCTGACCTCTGTTCACTGACCAGTAGTATTTTCTTTAATTTTTTTCAAAGCAATTTATCATGGGCTTGGTTTTACAACTGTGAACATAAAGCCACCATCTGAATATATGGTTATCCTCTAAGACAACATTCTGAAAGGAACACTAGTGCACCAACTCAATCCAAATATTCACTCATTCAATTAACCAACATCTAGCTTGTACATACAAATGGTGAGGAGCAATGCTAGGAGGTGGATGTTCGTGGAAGATTCTAAGATTATCCTTCTTCATAGAACTCGTGATCTAATGGGATCCACAAACACTAGTCATATGTGCCCAAAGAACTGTGACAAGGATCTAAATGACATGGTTGAGAAGAGAACTCAGAAAAGGGAGTGAGCAATGGGCCAGGGAAGTGTGGAAATTTCCAACAAGGCCATGACAGTTCAGGTATTTCATTCCTTTTATAAGAAGGCTGTATTTATTAGGAAAGGGCATGGCATTTAACTAATTTGGGGAAGGGCAAACAATGTCACATCTTATGATGATTAGAGTTCTGCTCTTCTAATCTGTTTGTATCATGTGGCACTGGGAAGCATCTTTATGTTAACTTTTGTACCCTAGGAATAACCTCATGTGTCCATGGTGTATTATGCAGTTACCATACTGTGTAATTCTATCCAATGGCATTTTATTTATGATTGTCCTATGTATGTCCACAGTGCATCTGGCTTATAATGTTTTTTTTTTGTTGTTATATTTTCATTAGATTTTGATCAATATTACTGATTAATTAATGGTGTTATTGGTCAGCTTTTCATCTATGTATGTGGGATTTAGAACTCTGTCTCTCTTTCCCACAGGTTGCACAGACCCTTTTGCCTTAGTGTGCACCAGTACTGACTTATTTATTTCCTGGCAGCTGTGCATTTATTTGTTGCATCTACATGCCCTGCACATGTGTGTGATGGACTGGCTTGGCTTTGATAGGATCATCCTAGTGGATAGGAATTCTGCCACTATTTTTGTTATTATTTTATTATTATCATTATTAGAGTTACTTTTTATAGCACATGGGCCAGGTACTAAATATTCACTGCTTTAAATAATATGGCATTTCCCAGCAAATGAATCTGATAATGATAAAATGGATAGGCAATACTTTCTGAAATTAACACCCCAAGACCTTTTCCTATATCAGTTTAGAAATCCTCACTATTGGAAATACAGAGCACAGGATCCCTGGAGGTATAAACTTTGCTAGAAGTGCTGCCCTGGGCTGGCTCCTCCTGTGGTCACATTATTCAAAACTTTTCACAAAGATGGCACCATACAGTTTAGTTTGCCAAGTGCACTCACAGAAATTATCTCTTTGGGCTACAACCTTGTGAGTTAGGCAGGTAATGCAATCCCTTTATTGCACCAGGTGGCTATTTGCTAGGAAAGGTAAAATGGTTTAGTGATACTACATCTATGGATCACCCACAGAGTGCCTGCTGTTGGAGAGGTCATGTAGTTAATAGCTGGCTGAGCAGAGCTACTCAGGAACAGCTTGGGGAATGGCTGCAATGTGCCTAGCATTGTGTCTGGTCCCAATGCCCTATTTTACCTGCCCACTTTTTTGGGGTAGATGACTTGGGGGCTCTGCTGTGTCCAAGAGGAACAGAATATGGCTTCTGGTGTACAAAGCATTCATCATATGTGTGTACATATTCAATAACTGATTTACAACACACTCTCCTGTATATATCAGGGCACTTACCTACTTTTAGGACCCACTTAGGTGACCTTGTAGGAGAGACTCAACCACATTCTGCTTTTAAACTAGTAGTCATAGCTAACAAAAGAAAAATAGATACACTGTCCTTTGTAAAAATTAAAAACTTTGTGCATCAAAGGACTCACTTCTACAACATGAAAATGCAACCCACAGAATGGAAGACAATATTTACAAATTATATGTGATAAGGAGTTAATATTCTGAATATGTGATAAATTCCTGTAACTGAACAATAAAAAATGAACAACTCAATTATAAATGGACTAAGAACCTGAATTGACATTTCTCCAGATAAAGTATACAATAGCCAGGAAGAAGAAGAAAAAATGTTACACAGCACTAATAATTAAGAGAATGCAAATTAAAACCACAATTAGATACCACTTCATGCTCATTAGACTGTCTACTATTAAAAAAAATCAGAAACTAACAAATATTGGCAAGGATATGGAGAAATTGGGAACTTTGTACATTGCTGATAGGTATTGACAATGATGCAGTTGCTGTGGAAAACAGTGTGACATTTTCTCAGAAAATGAAACATAGGATTACCATATGATTCAGCAATTCTACTAATGGGTATATACCCAAAGAATTCAAAGTAGGGTCTCAAACAGTGTTCCTAGGATCATTATTCTTAATGACCAAAAGCTAGAGAAAACTCAAATGGCCATCAACAAATGAAAAAACGGAAAGAAGTATGTATAGACATACAATGGAATATTATTTGGCCTTAAAAATGAGTAAAATTCTGATACCATAACATGGATGAACCTTGAAGACAATGTGCAAAGTAAAATAAGCCAGACATGAAGGGATTCCACTTACATGAAATATCCAGAACAATCAAATTCACAGAGGGGAAAAATAGAATGGTGCTTATTAGGGGCAAGAAGAGAAGGGGAAGGGGATTGTTTAATGGGTATCAGTTTGGGAAGCCAAGTAAAGTTCTAAAGATGATGGTGGTTACTGTTGTACAACATAACTGTACATTTAGAAATGGTTCACATAAAATTTATATAGTGTGTGTTTTATGTTTTACTACAAAAATATTGTATTAGGAGAGCTGATGCTGACCACTGGGAGCACTGTCTCAAGCTGAGACATTCATCTCTTGCCAACATAGGGCTTTCTCTTAGGAGACTGTAATTCATCATTTGTTTAAAAAATAAAATAAAATAAAAAGGAAAACAGGATCATAGGATAAGGAAGATTCTCAGCTATTTTGCTCAGGTTTTGTTCTAAGAGTTGCCTCAGACATAGATTATTGCTTTTGGTATGGGAAATATATAAAACTGTGATAGAATCTTAGGTTGGAAGGGACCTGGGAGGTCACCATCTTTCCCCCTGTCTGCAGATACCATATCACTTAAATTACCCCAGGTGGATGAGAATCTGTTCTTCTTATGAAAAGATATCTTCATATCCCATTTCAATTTTAAGTATTTCACTGACATGAGAATACTCGTTTTCTTTATAAATAATCTCAAACTGTCACTCTTTTCAAAAGAATATTTACAGAGCGTCTGTCTTGGTACAATGGAGCCCAGAGTGAATAGTGAGTGAAGCCACATAATGTTCTTCATGAATCACAGTCCAGGGAAGGAGCTGGCGCCTGTACATTTTGCTTCTGGATCCTTTCTCTGACCTCATGAACTGGGAGTACACTGTTTTCTTTCCACTGCCCCAGAACACTTCTAGAATCTATCAAATTGACTAATTTAATCTTCTCTTTAAGAATTCCCCCAGTCTGCAGGGGAAATCAGATGTCAATATTCTGGCATGAATGGTTTTTATCCGAGAAACATCTTCTGCTGAGAAGTATAGCAGGTAGACTTCTAGCTTACAGAACTTAGTGAAACTCAAGTTGTTGGCAACTTGTAATATGCCATTTTCAGAGTTAGTATCTGTCTATTATTTTATTATCTAGTCATGGATCCAAAAAATGTTTAGCTGGAACAAGAACTGATTCTTTGGGGAATTCAACAGTTTATCAACTCAGTTTGCCACTTGATTCCTTGCTCCATTGATAACAACTTTCTGCACTCCATTTATTAATTTACTCAAAGGATTCTTGACCCTTTGAAGTAGATAGAGACATAGGGTCCTCTAGATGAGAAAACTGGGGCTTAGGAGGTTATTTTCCCAAATGAGGCAAATGCAAACCCATGTCTTTGGACACCAAATACATCACATCATTATAGGCCCAATATGATCAAGAACTCCAAGTCTAACATATAGTCAAGGATACAGTGTGGCATCCTGTAGGATGAAATGAGGCCTGGGCCAACAGGGGAAGGAAAAGCCAGTGTCCCATACCTGGAACTTCTAAATGTGGTGCTTCTGTATTTCCATTACTTGTTCTGGTTAATCTGATGTTTCTGACTATTGGAAGGAAATCCAGAGGAGTAGGTATTGATGTAAAGAGTAAGTAAAATGCCATTATAATATGCAGCCTATAGTTGAACTGTTTAATCTATCATTGTTATCTGTCATGTTGCTCGGTGATTGAAAGCAATTGCATTACCAATCTATAAAGCTGGTGTTTCTCTGTGGGTGATAATTGACCAGATTGGTATTTCTATTCACAGGTTTTTTAAAAAGAGGTAAAAGTGGGTTGTGTCCAAGTACAGCATTTGATTGTGTTAATAAATGTGATAATCAGGTTTGGATGTACAATAAAATGCCTCCCACAAGTAGCAAGGTAGCCCAACCTGCTGGGTGCTTGTAACAGTACAACACCTGAGGCTATTATCCCTAAGTTGCTGTGTTTGTTGTACTAGATTGTTTTGACTGTGCCCACTGGAGTCACTTTTTCTAAAAGAAACTTTTAAACGCAGGGTCCTGTAAGAAAAAAGCCGTTTGTTTCCTTTCCCCATTCCATACCTTCTATAATCAGTATTGGAACTTGGCACAGTGGGGCAGGGACTTGCTCAAAACCAGAGATCCATTGTGGGCCAGGTTAGGAAGGTCTACCAGAAGTAGCTATGCCACTGGATCCATCCCACATGAAAGACCAGGCTCCAGGCAGCACAAGGCCCTGCTGTCCTGCTCCTTACCAGCTCTAGGGGCATTTGCTCAGTTCATGGCTCCTTAATCTCCTTATATGGGGCTCAAACAAACTTTTTATCTGAGCAATGGGCCTGGGACTTGGGAGTGGCCGGGGAGGGGTGGTGAGCCAGACTCAAATTTAGATCTGTCTCTGCCACTTCTAAAAATTAGCTCTGGGATGGACAAGTCCTTTAGTCCTTCCTCCTCATGTCTCTATATATGGAAAGAAGCTGCTATACCCTAGAGTGTGGTTTTCCTGTGAGCGCTTGAGAAAGCTCCTATAAAGCAATCATCTCTCAAAAACAATTATACCAATACCATTCACATTTGTAATGTTTATTGCAACTTTTTTCCTTAGATTTTAAATCTTGAAATTCCAATTTTTCAAACTATAACACAACAAAAGTATGTAATTAAAGTGGAGCTCTGGCTGGTGGCACAGTGGATAAGGCATCAGCCTGTGAACTCAAAGGTCACTGGTTCAATTCCCTAGCCAGGGCACATAACCAGGTTGCAAACCTGGTCTCTAGCCAGCTCTGTACCTGGAGGCAGGTGAAAAACAACCATACATAGATGTCTTTCTGTCTATCCCTCTCTCTAAAAGTAATAAATAAAATCTTTATTTAAAAAAGTGGTTTATGTGGAAATATTGGAGTCATTTATTTTTGCCATTGATCTCTCATAGGATGGTTAAATGACCCTGTATGTACTATAGATGTAATTATCTGCCAAAGATCAGCCTTGAACATCAGGAAGGCATCCCCAAATCAGAGCAGTTTTGCTTGTTGAAAGTATGTTGTATACTTATCCTAGGATGGTGATTATTCAGGGCCTTTGTCACAAAATACAAGCCAGGTTTGGAGATGTCATCAGTAGTCCAATAATATCTTCAGTACAACAGACAGGATCCCATCTTTTAAGTAAAGCATCTGCCTTCCTGGGAGCCTGTCAGTTACTCTGCTCAGAGGCTCCCAGCTGCCCTGCAAAGGATGCATGCTCCCGAAGGAGGGTTCCATGAGGCTTTGCAGGAGGTCAAGGGAATAAATTCATTGGCAGTAATTGCCACCCTTCACCTTCACTCTGCCCTCTTGGATGGCCTAAGAGCCACAGTGACATCCACTTGATGTTTGGGTTGGCTTAAAAGGCTGTGGGTCACAGGTTGTTCTTTTCTGTTTTCAGAAACATCTGAGAGAGTAAATGGCAAGTAAATGCAGAAATACTTTGAAGCCACCAGCTTGTGGCACTTTTTCTTTACAAAGAGAGCACAGAACACAGAGGTCTTTTCGTCAATTGATCTTCTGTCTCTATTTCTATGACTCCTATCACCATGGTATCTCAGATCCTGGCAGGCACAGGCTAAAAACAGAACCCTGGGGGTGGGCAGAATGTGCCCTTCCTAACTCTGGAGCATTTAGAGTTTTGCTCTTTAGGGAATAATCTAATAGCAGAAAATTGACTTCCTCCTTCCTTTGGGCACCCTGAGAAGGCACCAACATTTGTCTCTGCATGTAGATCTGTGTGTGCATGCTTTGCCTTAGCCTCCAAAGTGGGAGTCAACTCCAGGCTTTGCAGCTACAACCCACATGCTATTCAGAGCTTCCATGGAACTTAGGTGCTTGAGTATTCACTCATCCACATATATTTGGAGGTTGGCTAAGGGGCCAGATATTGTGCCATGCTAGAGGGCAGGGTGGAGTACACAGTGAATAATGCATGGCCCTATCCTCAAAGCAAAAGCAGATGTGTGCTGAATGTAGAGTCATGGGAAACTAGTGCTATGACAAGTGCATTGGCGGAGCCACCACAAAAGTATTATGAGGCATCTGAGGAGATCCCAGAAGGCTGTATGGATTGAGTGACATGAGTTTGGTTGGAACTTTGACCAGTAAAACTAAACAGGATGGTCCGAGGGAGGATGAATACAAGGCAGGTAGCAGGTAGTAGAAGGCATGGGACAAGCTCATGCATTTTTATGGGAATGGAGAATGAAGATATAAACTTGTCTCAATGTTCGGTCAGGCTGTTCCATTCAGCAAATATTTAAAGAGCTTATGTCATGTGCCCAAACAGCTACACTACTAAGCACTTGAGATGCAAATTAAGGTGGGGCTGGATTCTGGAAGCATCCACCACAGCCAGGAAGGAGTATGGATTTGATGCAAAAAAGCATATATATATATTAAGAGAACCAAGGAAGATTTTATTCTGTGAAGTCACCAGCAAAAACATTTTTTAGTGTTTCATGTACAGGAATTTCCTATAGTGTGAATATATTTTTGGCACTAGGTCAGCACTTAACATTACAAACAGAAATGCCTTTTGTTCACAATGTATGTGCTCATTTAAGTTCATACTTTAGTTCTCTCGATGAGAAGGCCCATAAGCAAAATTGTATTTTGGAGCTCTTTCTCATTTATAAAGCATCTTTTTCTGTCTTCACCCAAACACATTTTTCCCCCCACTGCTTTTAGAGAGAGGGGAAGGGAAAGAGAGAAACATCAATTGGTTATCTCCTGTATATGCCTGGACCATGGCCCAGACTAGGTATTATTGTATGTCAGACCCACAACCTGCTTATGTGCTCTGATCAAAAATCAAACCTGCAACTCTTTGGTTTTGGGATGATGCTCCAACCAAGTTAGCCGCACTAGCCAGGGCTAAAGCATTTTTTGATGCAGTTTTAGCTGCTTCCACGGTGTGTGGCTGGGAGGATGTGTATCTTCAGCTGCCATTTAATGCTACAGACCTAATTATCTGTGTTCCTCCTCTTTGAGCTGTGTGACTTCAGGGGGACCACAAATCAGCAACTGAGGCATCTCTGGGGTGAACCCAGACCTAGTGAAAGAATGGAACCTTGTTTTGGAGCTGAATAAGCTGAGGTCAAGGATAATACATTTTTGGTCCCAAGCTGGACCCTTCTCTGCACTTGAGGGTTACACCTTCAGGACCATCTAGGACTTCGTGTAGTGGTCTGACCTCTACACTTGCTCTCACCTCTCTACCTACATCTTCTACAGACCCTGAGAGGTGTTTAGTCAAAGTGTTCACTAGCTTTTAGAGGAAGGTGTGATGGGTAGGTTCACCAAATGCTATAAAATTATTTATACTCCATACTTTCATACTTTAAAATAAGATATATTGCCCTGGCTGTTGGCACAGTGGATGAAGTGCCAGCCTGTGAACCCAAGGGTTGCTGGTTCGATTCCCCAACCAGGGCACATGGCCAGGTTGCAAGCCAGGTCTCCAGCCAGGTCTCCAGCCAGGTCCATGGCTGGAGGTAAGTAAGAGGCAGACACACATTGATGTCTCTCCCCTCTGCCTCTCTCCCTCCTCCTCTCTCTAAAAAAAAATAATGAAATAAAGTCTTTAAAAAAATAAAATAAGATACAGTAACTGAAGAGCCCAATGTCTATAAATCATATTTCCTCTAAATTTCTGGGGGTGGGGTCAGGGTCCTTCCTTTTATTCTTAAGTGCTATCACCTGCCAATCCATTGCTCTTCCTCCCCAACAGGTAATATGTTAGGAAACATACAAAGTCATACCTGGTTCATTTCAATGACCTAAGAAAGACATTTTTATTGAATCTGGTTATAACAACCACCTGAATAGACTTCTAGGTTAAAACTTGACCAGTGAAGCCAACTGCATAAAGTTAATTAACTGTTAATGTTTGAATAGTGTCTCCCTCCAAAATATGTTAAAGTCTTAACTCTCAGTGCCTGGAATGTGAGTTTATCTTGAAATAGGGTCTTTGAAGGTGATCAAGTGAAGATAAAGGCATTGTTGTGGGCCCTAATCCAATGTGACTGGTGTTCTTGTAAAGATGGGAAGTCTGAACACAGAAGAAAGACACACTAAGAGGGAAGAAAATCTGAAGAAAGAGAGAAGATGATCATATACAAGGAAAAGAATATCTGAGGCTTCCAGAAGCTGGATGAGAGTCCTGGAATTGATTCTCTCTCAAAGCCACAAAAGGAACCAGCCCTACTGACACTTCAGTCTTGAACTCCTGGGCTCCAGACTCTGAGACAATCAATTTCTATTGTTTAGAGCCACCCAATTGGTGGAACTTTTGTATGCCAGCCCCAGGACACTAACACACTGATCATTAAAATCAGTGGCACAAACCAGGTTGCCATTGAGCATATTGTCTCCTAGGTCACTTAGAAGAATATTTCATAGATGCTTCACAAATATGGCTCTCAAATGTCTACTTTTAGAAGATCTCTGAGGGAAAGAAATGTACTATGTTTAGAAAGTATTGTTGCAGTTTCATTGAGACCAGTTCATATCTTCATTCTCCATTGCTATAAAAATGTATTCATGAAATGGTCATGTTTAATTGTGATGCCTTCATGGTCCAATGAAAGTTTCATGTGTAGGGCAGAGTAATTGGAATTGTATGAAAAAAAAATGCAAGGCTATTGTTGCCAATGAAAGCACAAGGCAGATTCAGGAAGCTTCCTAGAAATAATCCAGCTGGTTGCCTTTACTTCTTTCAATTTCTGATCTTTCATCAGTTTATATGTGTCCTGTGTGAAAGCTTTTCATCAAATCTGGCTATTTTTTTTTTTTTTTCCTTTTATTCTGGCTATGTTAAAGTACTTAACTATGATCACTTTTAGTTTCATCACTTAGAAACCCTGATAATTAGATTTAAATCATAAAATATGCTAATGCTTGCAGATAGTAGCAGGATAGAGATTTTTAGAGCAACTTAATGTATTCTTCCTCTTGACAGAAACAATAAAGAGCTGTGTGTATAATCGGTTATCTGTGGTTATAGATCCAGGAAGGTTACGTAAGAGGAGCCCAATAACCACTGGGAGTCAAGTTTAAGAACCTAAGGGCTGGATCAGTATTATAGCTAACAAATAATTATCCTCCAGTTCCTGAAAATGCTTTTGGAATGTGTTCCATGACCTGTGCATATGCCATTTTGGGCTGCTAAATGCATGTTTATTACTTTTATTGCTGTATGTTTGTTGAGCATTTGCTCACTGGAGAATATGTGTTGTGAGTGATTGGGCATCCCCAGGGTCTCCAACATGGCCATCCTTTTAGAGGGCTACTTGCAGGGAACAGACAATGAACTGAGAACCACCACCTGTTGGGTTAGTGGCATCTCAGCTCACCCTGAGAAACTGGAGGTGCGGGGGAGGGGAAGACACATGAGCTAATAATTTTCAAACAGGCCAGTGGACCTCAGCTCAGCTGGGGAACTGAGTGGTAAAACCTAGCCTCTTTGGCTCCACTCCTATCAAAACGATGGCCTTGACAGTTCGGAGAAGGCATCCTTCTGCAGAGAGACAGCCAGGTAGCCCATGGGAGGGTTTTCTGGAAAGTGCCGGGTAATAGTAGGATTAGGAAGGAGTGCCAGGCTTCCTGTCTGAGGCACATGCAAGACTGAGAAGGGCCTAGAACCTTTGTGAGGAGGCAGGTGGGGATGGCTGGGTCGCAAAAGTTTTGTGTTATTTGATAATGACATTTTCTGAGAAAGTGTGCATGAACATGAGAGGCAAGGACAACTGGGCTAATGTCAGTGGAAACAGAGCAAGTGACAGGGATCAACACATCTGCAGTCCCCTCAGTTTGGCACCAACTGAGGACAGGCAACCATTTGGCTATCTTGTGAAGCATGCTAGAGGAAGTTAATTCCTGTCTTCCTGTTTTCATCAAGAGGTGATACACTTTGGGGTCACACTGTCCAAAGAGTGGAGAAGCAGAGCAGGAGAGGAGTCGGCTTCTAAAGCTGTGACTGGTTCAGTATATTCACAAAAGTGACCGTGGGGGTAGAAACAGATCCAGTCTAACACATATTAAACAAAGAAGGATATGCACAAAATATAAGCCAGAAATTCAAACACCTTACAAATGCATGAGACCCACCTTAAATAAAATCTTATCTTCTGTGATTCCACTCCTTCTTAAGCTTGTCCACACTTTAACAGACATGTGTTCTATACCCAATGTAGAATATAAAATATAGAGAATATGCTTTTCCTAAAAATTAGAGCATAGTGTTCACAAAAGGTAGTTGCTTTGTTTTGCACTGATGGGGTCCAAGTACTTAGAGCATGGCCTATTACTTCGTACAGGTTCAAGATATATTAGTGAATGGGGGGAAGGAAGGGAAGGAAGGAAGGAAGGAGGGAGTTGGGTTCTGTTGTAAACAGAATGCACATTAGGTAGGGGCAGCCCCCCAGGGAGAGCTGGGGAAGCCACTGTAAGTCCAAAAATGGCAGCGTTCTGATCACATCCAATTGCATTTACAAATCAAAGAACCCAATATTGCTTCTCTTATTTATTTTCTATTTATTCTTGCTTCCTTTTTATTACATTTCCCAGCGCATTGCTCTGTTCTGGTAGCAGTTAAATACCTCAGTGAGAACCATGGGCTGACTACTAGAATCATTTAATGCTGAATCAGAGCCCTTGAGGGTTTTCTGTCCAGAGACCTTTTGTTAGCTTGTGTTCAGATTTTCTGACCTCCAGCTGAACAGAAAGGAAAATCTTCAGAAAGTCACTTGCACCGATCTGCAGGCAGGGGTCTCAAGGCATTTTTCTCCCTTGCTTTAAATAAAGAACAGATAATACTGTTTTGATGTACTGATGTTCTTATTTCTTCTAAATACACTTTTCTTTTCTTCCTTTAATGAAATTGGTCCTAATTTACTGTGCCACACTCTTGGAGACATGCAATAGCCATTAGATGAATGTATGCTTCCTGAGGGAAAGTATAAGGGCTACCTGATGTCCCAGGAACATTTGGATAAGTGACTGAGTGATAAAAGGGTTATTAGTAAATAACTGTGTCCTGGAATTTTATTTTATTCATTGACTTATTATTTTTAAATATTTTTATTATTTTTAGAGAGAGGGGAAGGGAAAGAGGCAGAGGGAGAGAGAGACATCAATGTATGGTGGCCTATCACCTGACTCCAGCTATAGACCTGGCTGGTGACCTGGCTTGCAACCTGGTTATGTGCCCTGGCTGGGAATCGAACCAGTGACCTTTGGGTTCATAGTCTGGTGCCTTATCCACTGTGCCACCAGCCAGAGCCAGTGTTCTGGAATTTTAAACAATTCCCTGTGTAGTCTGTAAAATTTAATTCTTCATTTCAATTTATTATGCATATTTCATTTTGCCTCTTGATCAATTCATATTCCACAAAATCACTTTTTATTGTGCCATAGAATGGAAAAGGTTTCTTTTCCAGCATAATTGTGATTGTTTTGAAATGCCATTCTGTCTCTCTGTTAAGATTTAATTATCTGTTGCAAATAGCATCTGTGAATTAATGTTGCCCAACTCATTTTGGAATAGAACTGATCAAATATTTGGTAGTAAGAAAGCCAAGCAGTGATGGCTACACCAAACACACAGCTTTCTGCTATGGCTTATGTCAAGCAAAACAATATGGAATAAATCAGAGAGAAAAAAGGAACAAAACAGTTAAGATACACAGTGATAATTACTTTGGGTGGTCTCACAAAATGATTATACTTTTCAGGAACTTTGCCCCATGTAAGGGACACACTTGGGGCACACATTCACACACTGTGCCCTAAGGAACTCCCATAGGCACCTGAAATCTGACTTGCATGTATTGTTTCTTGAGATTAACTTCTACACCATCAGTCTTCTCCAATTTCAATTGCGTTTGTCTTCATTTTAAGAAAATATTTGAATTTGTCTCCACTCATTTAGCACATTTCCTTTGAAATGATGTTATTGAACATTGAGGCTCTACTTAATCTGAAAGTTTCATGGTTCATGCAAAGCTTGATGCCTTTCCAACCAACAGGCTTAAGCAATGTTTAACTTCCTGCTTCCATCTCCTCTGGCACTGTTCTGCAAGTGTTGGTTCACTAAGAGCAGTATTTCTTCTGTCAGGAGGATGCTGCTAGATTAGTTTCATCTCTAGATATGTTTTTATTCATAGACACATGCCAATCAGCAACTTGTCTAAAGCTAGAAAATGATAGTTGAGAGAATTGAAACTGCTCATAGTTTTAACATCAAAATTTAATGAGGTGCACAATGAGAATAATGACATTCAAACTTGGGCCACATCACAAAGAAAAGTCTCCAAATTATTATCATCTCTTTCAAAGTTGCAGAAAACATTCAGACAAAGTTTATCTTGAGTGTTATTCTGTCCCAGATCTTGCTGGCTTAGCCAACTTAATCTTTAGTTTTAATTTCTTAAACTCATGTTAACCATCTAGGCCCCACAAAGCCCATGGGTTGTGGAAAAGACAAGAGACAAAAACACAACAAGCAGAGGGCAGGATCAAATGGTAGATTTCAGGAGAGTTGCCACATGACCTGCTGCAGGAAGGGTGTGGTTTCCTGGGACCTCAGAGGTACAACCAGAGGGTCACTGAGGAGGGGAGAAGAAGGGATGGATGAGCAGGCATGCCAGGAGTACAGAAGCTGGTGGAAGGGCTAGGGCAAAGGCCCCACATGCCATCAGGGACAGGTTAGAAGACAGAGGCAACAACATTAGTCTACTCCCCTATGGCCCAGCCAAATCTGTCAGCAGAACCAATAATCTGACTCCTCACTCAGCTCAATCTTTCTTATCCCTGTAATGGATTAAGGGCCTTAGTTCTTGCCTTTCTCCAGCCTTGCTTCTCTGAGCATTCAATCCTCAACTCACAGATGAGAACCTAAGGCCTGGGCAACTGGAGAGTAGGGCCTGGCTTCTATATTTGCCAGGTTCCCCAAAGTTTGTGAACCCTTCCAATAGACTCAATTCCTTAAATCCACCATCCATTATCCTAGGACCACCTGTTGCAAGCCTGAATTTGGACCCCCATTTTGTGGCTTATTCACAGCTAGTTCATGGGTACCCATGGTGTGTGACTGAGGTTTACTCTAGCCCTGGGGATTTCCCACAGGGGTTACACTAGGCCTAAGTTCCAGTCCTCCTCATGGGGTCCTGACAACCTCCTTAGCCTGTGTCAGTTCCCTTCTGAAGCCCAGCTCCCTGCTTTTATATGACCAGGAGCTCAGTTGTCACCTGACTATTGACATCTCCCTGCAAGTCTCCCAGCCATGGGCTAGACACCTTGGGCAGTGCATCAACTGAAGTTGAGCCTGGTGGCCAGTCTCCTAGGATACTTCCACATGTAAGACTAGATATTGCCAGATTTTCTCTTAGATATACCCTTGCCTGTTTCAGGCTTTTTTCCCCCAGGTCTGGGTAGAGAGGGGCTGTGAGGAGAAGGGTATGGTTAGCCTTTGAGCACCACTTGAAGCACAGGACTAGATCTTTGGATAAATGATTATTTTACAAAAAGGATCTTTCGAGAAGGCTTCCAGCCTCTATCTCCGAATGCATTAATTACACTGAGGAATGTGGGTATGGTGGATTTTCGCTTTTGATATATACACATCTTAACAGAAGGAAATGCAAGTGGGCTTAAGAGAAGGAAGAGCTAGGCAGGATGAAAACAATGACAAAAGTGACAAAGCTGACAAAAACAAAATGGCAAGAATATTAAAAATGGCTATCACTTAACAGTAGCTATTCTGACAGAATAGGCCTCCCAGATCTAACGATAATCAGATATCAGGCAGTAGTCTGAGAAAGGAGCAGCCTCCCCAAAGCCATGGATTAGTGAATTCTTTTACCTTTGCAGGACTGGCAAACACAGGAAGATTTGTTTTTTATGCTCTCAGACTTTCTGCTGCACGAAAGTGTCATGGAACCCAGCTGGCTAGGCTGTGCTCTTTTCTAAAATAGCCCTTCTGAGGCCAAGAAGCTTGCAGTGATGTGAAAGGAGATGCTCCACCAGCTGGGGCTGTGAGGGTGTAGGAGGCTGTGCACAAGTGATTGTCCCCTGCTTGCCCTTTGAGGGTTACTTTCCACATCCAGTGTATCTTCCTTAGTAGAGTCTCATGCCATCTACATCCATTTGCTCGCCTCCTATGCCAGCCCTCTTCTGAGGGTGGCTGGGACCCTTCCCTGTGGATGCTGGCCCCTGTAAAGAGGACCAGGGTACAGACACATGGGCCATATCGCCAGACACAAATGAGACTAAAGTGGTGGCCCCATCTCTCCAGCATACATTGCAATACCCTGTGCTGATAAGCATCAGTATCTTGAAAAGGGCATGATTTGTGTACAAATTAAATACAAAGCAAAGATTCATCACTTTCCCAATGAGGTTTTCTCTCAATCTTCTTTTTCTCAGAACATAGCCTCCCCTGCCTGACCCTGACCTTCTGCAATAATTCAGCTCTTTGTGAGGGCCTAGCATCCTGAATACCCTCCGTTTCCCTTTCTAAATTTCCATGATACATATGCCTTTGAGAACAGAGTGATGTGAGCTAAGCACATGGTTTCTAATGTGATCATGTGCAATCCACCCATAGGAGACTGCTGGAATAATCACCTCAAGCATATTTTTAGTTACTGATCTCCCATGCGACTGGATTTTGTATCTTTAAACCACTGAGAACAGTTCTAGTGCAAGGTTTTGATCATTATTTCCCACCTCTGAGTTTCATTCAAGGCCACTGTGTGCCCTGTCATTATTTTGGCCACAGGCCCTTTCACATGTTTTGCTCCTAATCTCATTATCTTTCATTTTTCTCTGTTTAATTGCATTCACCACTTATCCTACTTGAAGCCATGCCTCAGAGTGACACTGACTTTTTCACCTCCGTCTTTGTCCACTGGTCCCATCTAGTGAATGTCATTAACAAGTGTTCTTACCATCCTGGGCACCTTTTCTCTTAGGACTGAACTGGTCCTGCCCTGACCTTCTGTCACAGCCTCCTCCTGCAGCATTTAGTTTGTTCCCAGAGTCTGTTCTTTTTTCTAGTGGGACAGCCTGTTTTCCCTGTATAGTCCATTTCCAGGGCACTGTGAGTTACTTCCAGTTAAGTATTTATAATCTTAACTCTAGTCTCTTATATTTTCCTCTTTCTTGATTTCAAAACAAACCAACAAAAATATTTATTCAATGTTTTTATGTGTAATAAAGCACTGAAAAATGTATTCTATGGAATTATCTCAATTACTCATTCTTTCTTAGTAGCAGGTGAGGGAGGTCTGTTTTAGCTCTAGTAAGAAATTTAATTGAGCAGATACTGCAAAACCTTGTCTCTGATATGTTGCTGTGTATGCGTGTGTGTGCTTCTCTGCTTATTTCTACCCTTATGAGAGAGGATACCAATAATCACTTTTATCCACTAGGAAATAAATGGACCCATGATTTTTATCTTTCTCATGAAGTCCTAAGTATAAAATGTATTTTGTAATTATTTCTAAAAGCAACACATTTCTGGCCTGTCCCTGCAGGATCTGAAGCTGTTGTTACCTCAGCCCCTGGAATCATCAGTTATGAATGTGCTCATTTCTGATCACCCTTGTTGACACAATTCTGATTTCTTCACTGTCCTTGCTCCTCCTTTGGGAAATGTGTGCATTACCATCATCTGCTCCAGCCCCCTTTGTGAATGATGAGAAAAAATATTAATTGATTTTTTAAAGGAATTAATTATCATCACCATGTTTCAGAGTCTCTATTGTCTCTCAGTGACCCCTGGCTCTATAAAGTTGCAATCAATTGCATAATTTATCTTAATACTTCATGGAGCCTTCCTTTCATTTGGGAGCATGGCTTTCTCACCTATTTTTTTCTTTAACTTTTGAAACATCAGTATGAGATAATTTTCTCATTTTTCTCTGCCCAAGTATTTTGTATCTTATAGATATCTATGTTTTAGCATTCATCATTTTTACCCTTCCTTCCTCCATGTAATAATAATACTTAGCATTTATATGGTGTTTTCATCTTAAAGTGCTCCACAAACTTATGAAGGTTTAATTGTGTTGCCCTTCCAGGAGCTGCTGGATCAGCTATCAGAGGCCCAGATGCTGCCTCGGAGGTTCAGGCAGGGTACCCTCAGGCCCTGTTGGCTTCTTTCTGACCTCCCAGTTAATTCCACATTCAGAAGGCCTTCTCCAAAAGGGAATGAGGAGAGCCATGTCCTTCAGAGGCCGGCCACAGAGCACCCTTGTACTTCTCACCCCATTAAAACTGTAATCGATTTCTAAAACCTACATCTTAGGACCATTAGTAGAAATATGGCACTTTTAACATAAAAGAAGATGAAAA
This sequence comes from Noctilio leporinus, assembly GCA_004026585.1. Taxonomy (NCBI): domain Eukaryota; kingdom Metazoa; phylum Chordata; class Mammalia; order Chiroptera; family Noctilionidae; genus Noctilio; species Noctilio leporinus. The sequence continues at coordinate 118,436 of PVIW01004172.1, read as the reverse complement.
ATGGGACTATACCCTTAAATATCTAGCATGTTTGCTACAAGCAATCAGGTCAACAGAGAAATGAGCTTCTTAGAAATTCTTCAATAATGATCAGCAGGCAAAATGTTGTTTTGGTCAATGACCAAATGAACATTCAATTAAGCCCAATCTTTCATGGTGCAGCATTATAGGTTGACCACCCATGATAATCCTGTGAGTTCTTTTAAGAGTTGTTATTGTTGATAAAGAGTCACTTAATAATGTTTCTTATTTAAAGAAAAAAACAACAAGGCAACCTCATAATTAAAAATGGAGGATTAAGAACAGATTGTTGTTTTAGGCTCCTTTAATTTATGCCTTCTCTAGAGAAACTTAGTAGAATCATCTGACATTTTCCACCCTAAGACTCTCTAACCCAGCCCCCAAAGACCATATGATATTCTCTTTATAGTTTGTCTTCCTTTCTATTTCTAACTAGCATTTTTAAGCCTTGAAAATAAGTCTAAGTATATAGCCGAACTATGTAAAAAATAATTTCTAGTGCCCATTCTTACTAATACCTCTTGAGCTACATTAAAAAGTAATTAGTAATCCATTAGCTCAATCCATTGGAGCATTTACTCATAGGTAAAACGTAAAAAGATATTAATAACTCTGAGGCATGGCAAGTTCTGATGAGCCTTGTGAATCATTAAATAAATATTAAATTATGTTTAGATTAATTTTATTTTGAACTCTATCTCTATTCTAACAACTTAGAAATTAACAATTCAGTTATTGTGCACATGTAACAAGCTTAATCATCAGATGTCTTGTCTGACATACTACATATGTTCACAGTATATATTAGAACAAATGATAAAGAAATGACTTTATAACTTGAACATCTATTTATACAAGGCATGTGACTTTTCCAGGAAAACTGTGATAAAATGGTAATACACTGTTCAGGAGTTTCTCCTTATCAGGATAATGACATCTGGATACCATAATGGTTTTGCAGCCCTGAAAAGTCACATAGTTTGTGGGACCCAACAATCAGATGAATCATTTCATGTGACCTGTGATTAAATTGCTTATAAAGACTAAAAGTGCATTGCAAAGGTTATTGCTTTCCTAGAAAATATGATGTCTTGATCTTGTCACCGTTCAAATGGGATTAAATCATTCTTTCCAGCAGGCACCATGATAAAGCAAGCAGGCTTCCTTCCCCAACACAAGTTTGCTGAAACTTTACTCCATGATACCGATTGACCCCATTACTTGTTGGATAACACAAGGAATGATGTTGAGATGTTCTTTTCCACTGAATCTTGATTGGAATAGGATCATCTTTTCTTATGGATTTACCTCTAGAACTGTGAGTCCTTGTCACTAAATGTCCTCAAATTCTAGCCTCGTTCAAACTTGCAGTTGCCAGTGATTGAGTGCGCAGGCACTAAAGTCATAATGGTGAGTGAGGCAAGGTTTTGCTTCTCATGTTCTATTAGATGGGGCTATTCTAAGAGTGCATGAGTGTGTGTGTGTGTGAACATATGTATGTAAATGGGTGTGAGTGTGTGCTGGCATATGCCTATATGTGTGTGTTGATACATGTGTGTATGTGAGCATGTGTGTGTGTTGCATGTGGAAGAGGGCAGAAAAGTAGTTAAAGAGCTTGCTGGTGACTTGGGCTGAGCAGAGAGGAGGGAAAAAAATGTGTCATCTTTTGAGGGTGGGAAAGCAGAAATAGAGTTTAGGTACAAATGCATAGCATTTAGAGTAAAACATTGAGTAATCCTACTAATGAATATGTAATTACCTGCAAAGGTCAGTTCTCGTAATGAAAGGAATACAGTTCTGTGAAACTATATAACAAGGAATTAAGGGGTCAGGTGAGGTATGCTTTCTAGAAGATGTAGAACTTCATTGAATTCATGATGTGTAAATAAGAGTTAACATGTTGAGTAAACTAGAGTGTCTGTCTGCCTCTATGTGTTGTGTGTGTTTAGCAGGTGGTGTTGTGCATGTATGGATTCATTTGTGTCTCGGTGTGTGCATTCACATATTTGTGTGTATAAGTGCATGTACGTACATGTGTGCATATGTCTGTCTGTGACTCAGTGTTTGTGCGTGTGTGTGTGTGCTTGCATGCATGTGTGTATGTGTGTGTTGGTGGAGCATAGCCCAGACTGAAGGTAGAGCAGGTGGAAAGGCTCTGATGAGAGCAAACACCTTGATTCCCAGCATGTAAAGCAAGTGAATATACCAGACCCAGGAGACTGGGAAGCCCAGGCCTGAGGCTGAGTAACACGCAGAGGCTGAAACCAGAGAATGGTTTTGACTGAATACTGCAAGAGTGCTAGAAGATTCTAAGTAGGTCTGGTTAGCAAGAAACAGACTACATTGGTCAAGTTCATTTGGGTGTCAGTGAGGAAAATTGATTGGGGGACTTGAAAGAGTAGCCAACTGCTTATATTTAAACATTTTGGAGGAAATTATTTGCAAATGCGTAACATTTTAAAGTAGAGTTCAACATAACACATTCATCAGGCCTCATTTCCTTAATGCATTGGTTTCAAGAGGTTGGACCTAAGGGATATAGAGTGGTTCCTGCCTCAACACAGAACAGCCCAGCCAGTGAAGCCTCCTCCATTCAAACCATAACCTATGTTGTTATAAAAGTGTTGGTTGTTCAAGTACCTTCTCACTGCCCTCTTACAAAGCTGCCATTTCTAAAAGCAACTGTGTCCTCAAAGATCAGATAACTCATCCATGATAGGTTATGGGAAATTTCCATGATGGGAAACCAACTCTTCTCCTGAGCAAAAGAGTCAAATTCCCATCATTATTACGCTTTATGGAGGCTTTTCAGGCTGATTTTCTGGCCGTTACAAACTGAGTAGTTTTAAACAGTAGAAATGTATTCTTTCACAGTTTGGGAGGCCAGAAGTCCAAAATCAAGGCATTGTCAGGCACAGTTGCTACCTGAGGTCTCAGAGAGAACCTGCTCCAGGCCTATCCACAATCTTCTGTTCACAGCCAACCCTTGTCATTTCTTGGCTTATAGAAGTTTCATTCCAACCTCTGTCTCTTGTCGCATAACTGTCTGTCTTGTCTCTTTGTTTGTGTGTTTTCTAATAAGGACACCAGTCACTTTGGGTTAGAGGCCCACCTACTACAATATGACCTAATCTTAACTAATTACATCTGCAAAGACCTTCTTTCCAAATAAGGTCATATTCTGAGGTGCTGCTGGGAGTTAGAACTTCAACATACCTTTTCAGAGACACATTTCAACCTACAGCAGCTGACTTTCAGTTTTTCCGTTGCTAGAATTTGGTACCCAGATCCCAGAATGAGGAAATTTGATTGGGTGATCTTTACTGAAACACTCTGGGCAAAATGAAGGAAAGAGAAGATAACCTTGTCCCTAAGGGCTTACATTAAAAGTTCAGCCCTAGCTGGTGGCACAGTGGATAAGGCACCGGCCTGCAACCCAAAGGTCAGTGGTTCTATTCCCAGCCAGGGCACACGACCAGGTTGTAAGCCATGTCTCCAGCCAGGTCCGTAGCTGGAGGCAGGTGAAAGACAACCATACATTGATGCCTCTCTCCCTCTCTGCGTCTCTCCCTTCCCCCCTCTCTAAAAATAATAAAATAAATAAAGCCTTTAAAAGTTCAGATTCGATTTTCTTCCTCATAAACACCATGAGACCATGATCCATGGTAATGATATCTGCATCTGAATATGGCTTTATCACTGCAGCCCTAGGATGATTTATTAAAATGGCTTGACCACAGACACTCTCAATAGAGCCTAACAAACCTACAGGTGTTGCATTCTTCCCTACAGAGCTGGCTTCATTACAGGTGACTTCCTGAGACCCAGAGGTCTGCAAGTAATTGAGTAGCAGCCTTTACTGCTGTATGCCTGCTGCTGTCAGAGTTTTTAAAATAAGTTTCTGACACCTGTCACTGAGCCTGTTGTGGTCTTGACTACATTGCACATAATAACAGATCCAGTTAGTCTAAATTCTCTGTTTCTGATGGTAGATTGAAAACAGTACCTACAGAAGAATTCATTTCATGCCATAGAGTCTTCAACCTGCTCTAGCAAAGGTTGACATACATCCATGCTTGACTTTTTGTGTTCCTTCTCTTTCCACGAAACTTGCAGAAGCTCTTATACACCATCCAGTTATATCTCGCTAATGCACCCACCATTAACACAATGGCCAAGGGAGGTCACTATGAGGATGATTCAATGAGCAAAGTTAATTTGAATTGGGCCCAAATTACTATTACTGTGGTCCCTGAGCCCAGGATCTTCCCACAGTGACACCAACTATTTCTTTGTCTGTTTTGTTTTTTTTTTTTTAAGATTTTTAGAAAATTTATTATTTTTAGTGAGAAGGGAAGGGAGGGAGGCAGAGAGGGAGAGAGACATCAATGTATGATTGCCTTTTACCTGCCTCCAGCTACAGACCTGGCTGGAGACCTGGCTTGCAACCTGGTTATGTACCCTGGCTGGGAATCGAACCAGTGACCTTTGGGTTCACAGGCTGGTGCCTTATCCACTGTGCCTCCAGCCAGGGCTCACCATCAACTATTTCTTATCACTTTTGAATGTCCTGTCACAGTCATCAATCAAAATACAGTATATAGCAATTACACAAGCTTTACTATCATCTACTGGGAAAGTGACACCATATTTTGTGCCTCATTTGTACAATCCATAAATTAAATAAATTAGAACACATTGAACTTTTCAGCCAAGGTAGCAGGGGGCTTCAGATGGTGGTGGGTATACTAAAGGTTAGTATCTCCCCTAACCCTGACCCTGTAGTAGCCAGCCAGGGCCTCCAGCAACTGCAGTGGTAGCTGGGAATTAAAGGTGCTTACCCTAGTGTACCATATAAATATTGTCATTTTTATTTGTCAATGGTAAGCAAAAAGAAAGACCTAGAAGAGAGTATATTGGGGAACTTTGGAGACAAAGGCATTTTTAAAAATTCCAAGCTCAATTCTTTGAGGTCTGATTCAAATTCTGCATAATATTCTGTTGCCTTCCTAATCAATCCCCAGCCATTCAACATCCATCTATCTATTCCCAACCCACTACATGCCAGGGCCTCCTCTTGATAATGGTGATACTGAGGTGCCAAGATACTGAAGAATCCTGTGCTCAGAGACAGACAAAGAAACAAATAGAGATGATTAAAGATTGACATAGGGCCATGGCACCAAGAAATCTGGAAGAGCAGGATGTAATTCTCTCCTGGGATGGGCAAAGAAGGCTCCCTGAGGGACTGACATTTGAACTACAGCTTGAGTGATGGAAGAAATTATCCAAGTTGAGTGTTGAAACAAGAAAAAGCTGGGCAGGGAGCATAGCTGGTCAAATGTCCTGAGGCAGCAAAGAGCTGGAGGTGTTGGAGGAATGGGAAATGAGGCTACTAGCTTCCTCTTCAGGTTTTAAAAACCTCATGATATTCTTCTAGTTGAAGAACTACTTGGGGGGAATCTACTGATCATGTTTTCCCTTCATTGGAACAAGAATTGTGGCACTAACATGTTTGACACACCTTGGGAAATCAAGTAACTGCCACGATTCCCTCCATAGTATATAATCTGTCCATTTATTCAGGCCAAGTACTAATTTGCAGCATTCTGCCCAAAAGGAAAGAACAGTTATAATACTGGGTAAATAATGTGCTCAGAAGTAGGGTCTTAAAATATAGAATTGAGATTGAATTGACAATAATAATTTGTATTTGTGGACTACTTTTCCTCCTCTTACCTCATAGTTTTTCCTAATCTAGTATGAAAGCATAAATATGTTTGACACATCCTCATGGCAACCTGTGAGTCAAATAATAATAATAGCCTCTAATATTTATTAAATGCTCACCATAGCCAGTCCAAACATGTGTCTATGGCAACAAATACCCATATATTAATATATTCTAGGTGTAATAACTATAATAAATATAATATGCTGATTAATATGCTATTATTAAACAAATATTTATTGAGCACCTATTAGGGGCCAGCCACTTCTTTCAGACATAGGGATATAGCATAAAGAAAACATACAAAATTTCTGCTCTCATAGAGTTTACTTAATTTCCTTTCATATTTACAACATACTATCAAATACTATTATTTTTGCCACTTTAAAGGCAAGTAAACAAATGTAGAGACATTAAGTAACTTTTTAAAGTCATACAACTAATAAATGGTAAAGCCAGTACTGCCTAGCCAGCCCTGTAACATCGAGTGGGTCCCAGCAAATAATAGGTGGTGAGACTGCTGAACTCTACTTTCTTAACGATCATGCCCTGAGAGGTTGCCGTACTGAAGATGCAGGGACAATGTGCCTCCAACCGCACTCCAGCCCTGCCCTGCCTTAACAGATCAAGACACCCTCCAGGATGTGAACTACCTACTTGTCTTTTTGCAGGAAATGGAAGTGAATTTCCCATAAGCCCACGTCTTATTACAGGGCCACAAGAGTTATCAGTGAACCACCTAGCAGTCTTATTGCAGGGGCACAGAACTGCCCATTGGCCTTATTGTAGAAACACAGGAAATGGAAGTGAACTTCCCACTAGACTTAATTTAGGACCTTTGTCCTAAAAGTAATACTAGATGACCCAGGAGTCTGGTATAAGCACTCCGAGGCACACAGCTTTATTCTACCTACTTCACTTGTGTTGGGTATAATACAACACACCAACCTGCGATGTGATAAGAAGGAAATGTTTCTAGTGAATTGGCTGCTTTAGACTACAACACAGAAGAAGATTCAAACTTGAACAAAGCAGTATGTGTCTCTTTCCAAGAGCTGTCTACTTTCCCCTGGGACAGGTGACCTCATTGCCTGGGAACATTTTCTTGTGGGACAATTTACAGCCATTCAGTTTTTCCTTCCTGATTAAACCTGGTAATCAGATACAGAGAGAAAACCCTCGCTTCATGCCTCTCAGAAGAATCTCAAGGAATTCTATTCCCATGAATGGCAACCGAATTAGACCACAGACCTGAATAACAATGAAATAAGGCAATTGTGACAAGCAAATAGCTCTCTGCATTTAGAAGTGGGCTGGACCAGTTTAGGTATTTTTATACTTAGGTGGAAGGTATCCTTGTCCAGGGTAGGGATGATGACATGCTAACAGATTATTTTCTTTGGTGGCCCTTTTCCTAGATTCTTTTGTATATTAATATATACAAGGTACCCTTAAATTTAATAACTACCCCAAAATTTAGTAGCTTAAAACTATAATCAACCTCCAATCAATGGAGGTGCCAGTCTGGGAACCCAAAAGTCACTGGTTCGATTCCCAGCCAGGGCACATAACCAGGCTGCAAGTCAGGCCTCCAGCCAGGTCTGTAGCTGGAGGCAGGTGAAAGGCAACCATACATTGATGTTTCTCTTCCTTTCGTCCTCCCTCCCTGACCTTCTCTCTGAAAATAATGAATAAAATCTTTTCTAAAAACTATAATCATTTATTTAGCTCACAATTCTGTAATTTTGCAATGTAGGTAGGCATGAGCAGGAGGTTCTCTGGTCTTCATGGAGCTCTCTCATGTGTCTGTGATCAGCTGTAGTCAACTTGCTCTCTCTCTCTCTCTCTCTCTCTCTCTCTCATGCCTGGAACCTTGGCTTTGGCACCTGATTTGACATGGCTTTGGTCTCCTGTCCTCTCAGCCTTCAGCCAGCTAGTCTGCCAGTTAGGCATAAGGTAAAGAGTGAAAGGAGAAAAACACAGGGGCCCTGGGATCCTGGAACTTACTCAGGGTCACTTCTTTCCAGGTCAATGCCAAGAACGGTCCATACTTAAAGAGAGAAGAGAGGGTTATTGGGTTCAACCTCTTGATGGGAAGAGCAGCCAGTCACACAACCAAGAGCTGAGCATTCAGAGAGGAGAAAGATTGAAGTGGTTTCTACAAAATGCCTACCACCCTCTATGTTCCACTCTGTTTTCACAGCCCAGCCAAAGTGTTTAAAAATACAGTCCCTTAGGTTACAACTATCTTTCAAATGTTTTGTTATTATATTATTCCTATTACCTTTATTTTCCTAGAGATATATCACCTCTCACCTTGATTGGACTCTTACGTCCCTGATAAATATTCCCAAAATATGACTTAACTCCAGGTTCATCCACATTTTTTTCCATTATGCTTGGAGTCAACGGCATTAAATTTTAGAATTTTTTTAGATTTCAGAATGATAATAGATACATATATTATATATTGCATAGCCTGGGCAGCACTCCATAATCAAACACATTAATCTTTCTACACTCAAATCATGAATATCACACTTAGTGGTGTAAAGACCACAAATTGCTTCATATAGTTCAGTTAAGGTTACACTGTGTCATGAGCTCAAACAATAGGAAAATTCAGTTTTCAGAATGTCTTGGATCCAAAAATGCAGATAAGAAATTAAAGAACTTTTTAAAGTATTAAAGTAGAGTCTGGTTTTTATGACGGCAGGAGCGAGGCTGTCTCCTGCTTTTTTCATCTACTTAATACTAGGCAAATGACCTGAAACATAAATACCCAATAGTGTTTGAAGGAATAAATAAGTAAGCAAACAACTCATGTACCCCCTTTTCAATTTAGGTGGGTTTCTCTGCATATCATTAATTCTTCCCATTGGATACCAGTTCCTATTAACTTTATTTTTAAAAGCAATCTGATATCAATTTAGTATGACTGCTAAGCAGTACGAAGACTATAAAAAAGTAAGATCAAGCCACTGTCCTAAATAATAGTAATAAGCATAATTTATTGAATGATTACTATATGCCAAGAATTCGTCTATTGCTGGGCATGTAATGAGCTCACTTAATCTTCATTACAACTCTAAAAATATGTGTAATCATAGTCACCATCATCATCATCATCATCATCATCATCAACAGATGATGAAACTGAGGTTCAAAGAGGCTAAGTAACTTCTAAAGATCACACAGATAGTAAATGACAAAGTCAAGATTTGAACCTAAGTTCTCTGACTTGCGAACCAACATCTATACCATATACAGTCCCTCCAGGAAGATAAGACACATACATGTCTTAGATGCAAATGTAGAAGAGCAAACGCAAGAGGGATCAATGACATATGCTTAGGGAAAGGAGAGATGAAAATTGCATTGAACTATTCAAGACTGTATGTGCCATCTTTTCCCAGGATTATCATTTTAGAATCATGATCTGTTCTGTTAGAGCAGATAAGTTTTCCCAGAGCCACATTTGAGTCATAAAATCAATGAATGGATGATGTTATATAAATTAAACTGTACTTTTTTGTGGCAATGTGTGTCTCTGTGTATGTGCTGTTTGTGGATTTGGGGAGTTGCTAGTATGTATGTGTTTGGTTGGGACTTAACAATAAAGTGTGATCACAGCAAATGGCTCTCCTGGGGGGTATGGAGAAAGAACATTTGTAGTGCAGGGAGACTTCTCTGATTGTTTTCCTTGTTGCTGGAAGTTGAGCAGTAGTTGGTATACTGCCAGCTGGCAGATGGAAAAGACATCTCTCTGTTCCTGCCTCCTGGTTCAGCAACTTGTGCAGCTTTGTTACTAGATTAATTAGTGGGTATCTGATAAAGCAAGAGGCAACATATTTCTTGTTTTGGAGGTGTCACGATTATGTTGTTACTTTATATCCCAGAATAAACAGTATGATGCAGCCCTACGTCATTATGGTTAACCACTGTACAACACAACAAGGGATGCTGACTGTGAAACCCAAAGAGCCTGTGCAAGCCCCTCTCCTGGAGTGTTGCTGACAAGTAGTGTGGGAGAGTATTACCTATGAGAGGGCTCTTGACTAGCACGTGTGAGCCTAAATCTACAGTGCTGGCTGCTCCATTGACAAGGCTTTTCACTATGAATCCCAACATCTGGAATGGTATTAGCTCCTCTCGGTCATCCACACATGCTATAAGTGTCTATAAAATACAACTGGCCAGGCTGCACCTTCTAAATGAATTAAGTTCTGGTGCTGAAATGATAAGAGAAATTATTTGGGTGGGCAAAACAAATCACTATACATTTCCCTATTTTTTGGCCTGCACAACTTAGTATATTTTCTTCCTTTTCTATGCTCAGCCCAAATCATTGATTTTCTGCTTGTTCTCACATACATGCATCAGTACACCTGTATATACACACAGAAACATGCACAGTGTACCAACACACATGCACACCTACATCAGCACACACCAATAACACATGTGCACATATACATTTTCAGAATAGCATCATCAAAAAGAACCTTCAGTGATTATGGAAATGTTCTCTATCGGCGTGTGCTATCTAATACGATACCCACCAGCAGTCTCCGAAAGTGAGCTCATGGAAACGAGGGATGCAGTTTTACTTTAATCAACCTTTAATTAATTCCAATTTAAAGTTACATCATATGGCTGCCAGTTGACCAGTGGGGCTCTGGAATGGAAGCCCTATTAGAATGATACTTTGTTTCTGTCCACCTCTGTACATCTAGCACAGAGGATGCTTCAAGACTTGTTTGTCACCTGAATGAATGAAATAATCAAAGGACAGGGGCTGGGGAAATTTTCAGAAGTTATTGATGCTATCGGCCCAGAGACAATCAGTACTGAAAGTACTGAACATACACTTTCTAAACAAGAAGATTTCCTCAATGGTAAGGAATATCGTAGCTGTTGCTGTTGTTTTATGGTGGCAGATTATACTTGTCATTAATAAATTTCCCAAAGCCCTTCTAAATCCATATATGAACAATACATTTCTTATTCATACAATTTCTTAGGGGTGATGAATTCCTTCCAACTTTTACCCAGGGGGGAAAGCAGAATTGTATCGTATTTCATCTTGTTTGTCATAAATCTACCTGTCCCTACTGTCAGTCTCCTGGAGTCTCAGAGCTGGAATGGAGTCTGTGGCCACACTCCACAGGCCCTTCCCTGCTTTCTCCTCTTGTGGCTTCTCAGCTTCCACTTCTCCAAAACACTTCCTTACTGTTTTTCTCAGAGTGGGACCACAAGATCTCTGGGCCACTCACATCCTTCAGTCTCCCCAAACTTTTTCTTCCCTCTCCTTAATCTTTTATGGTTTCTTGGAACCTACGTAAGATGTAGAGCTAAGAGGATAGTTGTAATTTTGAGTAAAAAATTACCACTGTAATTGTTAATGTTGTCACAGAGAAAAAGTTCGTTTTGATTATCTTTTGTGGTAAGATGTCACATTGGTTTGGAATGTTCGTGGCCATAGCACCCAAATGCTCCAGAGCAGATTCAGGGCTGAGGATGCCCATCCGAGTGGCACATTCTCACCTGCACAATGGGAAAGGCAGGAATAATGGTGTGCACCTCTCAGGGAGGTTCAGGAGAAGGTTACTAAATTTGTGTTAAATGATGGATACAGAAGGGGGCCAGTACATGGCCATCACTTGAAATGGCCAGCTGCCATAGTTTCCCAATTCTGCCAGTTTCTTTTTAAGCAAATCCTAAGGTCTGAATGAAAATTGCCAGGGTAGCTGGATAAATAGTGTGTCCGTGATGAACCAGTGAATAAACATACTCAAATGTGTGAAGTAAATGGCTGGCCTCACATCAACCAGCCTTGGCCCTCAGGATGGCTGGCCATGCTGACAAGAACATTATTCACACACAGTCCCCAGCTAAATAGATAAATAGTGCCGATTCTCCAAGGCACACCTGCCTGTAATGGACCACCCTGTCTGTGGCTCCCCCAAAAAACAAGTCTCCCCGTACACAGCCTGGGAAGATAATAAAGAGAGGCAGCACCTGCTGCCAAAGCCACAGGGCATTTCCAGGCACCTCCATCTGCCTCCTGGCTCTCTCTTCCTCCTGCTGGCTAGAGCTTGGAGCTTCTAGGTTCCACCTTTGCTTGCTCCATGTTTGGGTCCCAGCTACCCCTCCTTCTGCCCACTTTTGCTCCAAGCCCTAGCAGAACAACGAGGCGAGATGGGGACTCCATCAGAGTGTTGTTAGGGCTGTCTGGGCTCACAATGGCCCATTTCTAGTGATTGGCAGCTACTTACACTCAGCCTCCCACTGAGCTATTGGTGAATGTTCTTGTTCTCTGCAATTTTAAACTGTTCCTGGCCTGAATATTAATATGTAAGGTCCAGTACATGAAAAAAAAAAAATAATGGCATTTAAACCCTTTAACATTGAATCTGCGTATAGCGAAATGATTCTACAGTCTCCCCAGAAGGCTCTTAATTTAAGGTTAGCTGAGGCATAAAGGGTGAAGACTACATTGTTAGTAATTTCTTTAGTGCATATTCATATTTTCTTTATTTGGCTTGTATTAGGCTACTTTTGAATGAAGAAATGGAAAAGGACTTCACTCACATTCAAATAAAATGTGATTATTGTTTAGTGTTTTTTCTTTATACTCTATGCAGATATGATCAGGCTATTACAGGAGACATTTTTTAGAAATTTGTCACAGGAGGGACAATTTGGAACCAATTATACATAATGAATCATTTTTCACATCTGTATCTGAGATGTAAAACAACCCTTTTAATATTACCTTGGTGTGTAATTTTTTAAGGTAAATTATCTGGAATGTAAGAAAATATATTTTTTTCTCATTTACATGGATTGGGTCTTATCTTTCTTCCTGTATAATCAATAGAATTAAACTTCCAAATGACAGGCCTGTGTGGTCAGGACTACAATGCTGAGCAGGATTACTTCAGAGGTTGACCTCAAGTCTCCAGAATTGGGCTGGAAGCCTAGAGACAGCCAGGGTCTATTTTCCCAAATTCTACCTCTGTTTCATCCTCGAAAAGTGAATATTCAAATCCCACTTACTATATACCTCTCGTGCTTATCACATCATATCAGTGTAAACATTCTCAAACGGATTTATCACTGTTGATGCTACTTTGATCACCTGGCTGAGGTGTGTCCCTACTTGACTTGCTGTCTTCTTTGGAAGGAAGCCACTATGCACAGCCCAAACTTAGGGAGAGGAGTTATACTCCCCTTCCTTAAAGGTTAAGTAACTTTATAACTTATTTGGAATTCCTCTTCATGGAAATTTATCTCTTCTCCTAATTTTACTAATTTATTCAATTATTTATTTAGCATGAACTAGTGGATATGGGAATCATTTGATCGTGATTCTGTCCTTTTAAAGAACTAACACCCATGAATAGCACTTATGAGGTACATACATAATCAAAAATGATCTTTCATTCACCAAAACATGGTAGGAGTCTAGCGGATATTTCTTAGGCATAACTGTACATTAATTTATCAATATCTTTGGGAATAAAATGGTGCACAGTTAATACATGTATCTATAATTTCATATACCTTGCCCACTAAATTATTCATACATATCATTAAAATGAATTTTAGGGATATTTTCTTGATATTTACCCTTTTTTTCTGACATATAGTTCAATCACTCATTTTGGGTCTTAATTATTATTTAAATCAACCTAAAGCTGCAAAACTTTATATCATTCTATTTAGCAATCCATTTATCACACCTATTTTAAGGAGTTCTCAGTTCTGGGATTTGAGGAATAAATGAAACAGTTAGCTTGTATTTCTGGGAAACTCACATTCCAGTCCATGTGTAACAGCAGTCCAAGCATGAATAAGTAAAAAAAAAGAGAAAATCATTTCAAAGGAAACAAATGCCATTAAGAGAAAACAGAATAACAAGATTGTACAGTAAGTGGAACATTCATTTTGGTGCTTATAAGGGAGGGTCTTTCTGAGATATTTGTGCTGTCATATTAATTTCAAAGTCATTTTACTCTTGAGTCACAGTAACAGGTATCAACATGTAATTTCTTCACAACAGCAATTATATAAATGCACATAATTTGTGGGTATAAATAGGGTACAAATGCTATAGATATTTTATGTTTTTATAATAGCTACCAGTTTTTTATACTTGATCTTAGCTAAAGGCAAAGAAGAGACATAGCTTTTTAGAGTTTATAGAACTACACTATTCACAGACCTTATAACATTTTATCACTAACTTTGGGGAGGAGGGACTGTCACCAGCTTCACTTCACAGATGATATATTTTAGGATGAATGGTATTAAGTAATGTGTCCTATGCTCTGAGCTAGTAAGTGATACAAATAGGAATCAAATTTAGATTTTAGGATTCCAATTTCACTATTAAAAATTTCCTAGCATTTACAAAGCTTGAATTACTATAGCTCCATCTAATTTCTTTCAGGCTCTTCTGTGCAAGTGCTACAAGTCTTTATCAGATGGAATACATATTGTTATCAGGGACGGTGGTGGAAACAGAGCTGATCACATTGGCAACAAGGGAGTAATTGGAGTCTTGCCAGATAACTGCCTTCTCTGAATCCCTAACAGGGGGAAAGTTTAAAAATCCATACTCACCCAACTGTTATTCAGTCTGAGTGACCAGGACTCTACTTAAGGCTCTTTACTTATTGAGTCCCACCATCAATCAACCGGAATTGACCAATCACCACATATTAGCATCAACTGATTTCCAAGTTCTGAGCCCCAAGAACTTTAACTTCTGGAGGCAGTTGAAGGTTGGAGGTGGTCAGGAACAGCCCTTCCCCTCCTGGAGCTTGAGTTTAGCAAAGAAGCAAATATTAAACAAGTTATCACATTCATTTATTCATTCATTCAGCAAATATAAGTGGACAAAGAGCTGAGGAGAAAATATACTGGAGATTGTGGTTGTGTAGGGCCATGGATCCAACCTAACAAGGGTGGGGTAAGAAAGGCTCTCCTGAAGTGACACTAAATGTGAGTCAGATGAGAAGGCAAGAAAATTCCAGAAAGAGGAAACCACTTGTGGGGAGTTTTTCACTTTTGAGAAATTGAAAGTCCAGGATGGTGGAACATGGAAAGGAGAGAATGTCAGGAGATGAAGTTGAGGCAACATCCCTTCAGCCCAAGTGTAAAGCCCTAAGTGGTCAGCTCCTTGTGGCCCTTTGAATACATCTCCTCTAACTGCTCCACACTCACTCTGCTCAAACATGTTTTTCTAAGGCTGCAAGTGGGCTCCCCCTTTGCTTTGCACCTGCCACCCCCATGCCCGGAGCATCTCTCCAGACACCCACAGGGCTCAGTCCTTTACCTCTCAGTGAGGTCCTCCCACCACCCTACTTGCAGAGCAGTTTGCCCATCCCCAACTCCTGATTCCTATATTGTGATTCACTTTCCCAATGTCCTTATCTTCTACCATGCTGTTGGTATGCTTATGTTTTGTTTGGTGTCTGACTGCCCCTAAGATTGTAGTCTATAAGGCAGGTAAGGCAAGAGTTTTTCTCTATTTTGTTTTCAGATGTTGCACTCATGGCTGGAACAGTGCATGGTTCTCAATAAATATCTGTGGAAATGATGCCATGGAGAAGCATTGGGGGATTTTAGGCAGGAGAGCGACATGGTACCATTTGCATTATTAAAAAACTATTGTCTGTTGTGAGATGAATAGTTTGGAGGAGAGCCAGGACTCTGGGGATGACCAGGTAGGATTTGATCAAAATTCTGTTGGCTGCAATTCCTGGAGGCTGAAGAGATAGATATGGCTATAGTGGGAATATTGGCTATAAAATGACTTTGCAGCCTTCCAGGCAAAAATAATCCTTGTTTAAAAATTGGGTGAACTCCCAAGAAGAAGCTCCAGAACCACAATTGGTGATTTGATGCCCATTACCTACATTAGTACATAAACCATACTTAGGCAAGTAGATACTAGTAGATCTCAAGTGCTGGCTGTGTCTCCTGCCAGGTTCAAGTGAACAAGAGAAAATTGATTCCATACTGTATAGCCAAGTACAGCACTTGAGAATAAAACCTGAAACTCTGGATGTGCACCAGAATCAACAAAAGGACCCAAGTTTGTTTCACAAAAATTAAACTCATTGGACATGGGATGTGGACCATGGCCTGCCATTAGGCAGATGAAGTGAGCCCTGAAGTTCCTCCACATGTGCCCTCAGAATGAAGGGGAGGGGGATCTTGTTGCCAGGAAAGGACAGAATCTGAGATTCTGTGGTGAAGGGTTGGCTCCTAGCACTCAAAAACTTTCTCAGAAGGTGGAATGACTTCTTTCCCTAGGAACTATGCCTTCCCTAGAAGCCATGTAGACATCCTGAGACAGTTTCACATTGAAACTCCTACTAGCACATCAGTTATGCCACACCTCACCTCTGGGGGTCACAAGGAATGGCAAGTCTATGTTGTAAATTGCCCTAGAGGTAGCAATGTTGAAACAAAGGCAGGTTTCTACAACCTATCCATGAGGGTTGTAAACATTGACTGCTTATGTCATTGAATAACCACATTGAATATGTGGTCTCATGGGAAAATTGTTCTGAGCTATAAGGAAAAATAAGATGGGACTTCTGGAAAGGGAAGAAATCAGTAATGTCCTGCTCCTGCTGGAAAATTCTTAGTCTCCCTAGAGCCAGACAAATATCCCATAGGCAATAGCTGAGATGCTTGTACTCCAAAGTTATCAAAGAATGGTCTGCATATTGCTGAGGGTCTGCATATTGCTGAAGTACCAACAAGATGAGAACATTTTGCTCAACAGTCAGGGCTGGCTCCGTGGGCCTGTGCTTAAAAGAATCGCATGCTTGGTCCAATGATTTGATGTTAAAGCCTTCAAATTCTTAATAGTATTTAAACAAGGAGCTTCTTATTTTTATTTTGCACTAGACCCTGCAAACTATGTAGCTGGTCCTAATGATAGTACTAAGCCAAGCATGGTAGGGAGTTCTAGGATGGCAAGTTCCTTCCCTCTATGGTACATTCATATCCTGTAGACTCCCTTCTCTTTGAGTGAGAAGGTAGAATGAGGGAACGTAATGAAATATCCTCTTGTGATTATGTGACATTATATGGCCAAAGGGAAACTTTTGCCATATAATCCAGGTTCCAAGTAAGTTGACTTTGAGTGAATTGAGGAGATTTATATTGAGTGGGCCTGAACTAATCAGGTGAGCTCTTTGAAAGCAAAGATTTTCTCTGGCTGCTCTCAGAGGGAAAAAGCAAGCAGCCATGATGTAGCGATGTAACCTGCTTTCAGAAATGGTGGACTACAGGAGCTGGAAGTAGTCCCTGGCTGAGAGTAAGCAAGAAGACATGGATATTAGTCGTAAGGAGCTGAATTCTACCAACAACTGGAATGAGTTTAGAGAGGACCTGAGCCCCAATGAAGATCACAGCCCCAACTCACATCTGGGTTTCAGCTTCGGGATACCGCAGCATAGGATGTCCTTAAGCCCTGCAAAGAGCACTGGCCCATGGAATTATAATGTGTATTGTTTTTAGCTACTAAGTATGTGGTCATTTGCTATGCAGCAATGGAGAAGAAACACAACATGATATCCCTTTCAACTGTGGCTATTTGCACTGTGACGGGTGAAACTGTTGAGGTATTAGCACAGATCAAGGCAGCAACACCCTTCTATACTAGTGGCCATTGTATTCTTCATTGCTGTTCACTTGCAGGGAACAAAAGTCAGTTTTACTTAAGAAAGTTTTAGATACAGCAGTAAAAATTGTCATTTTATTAAAATTGTGATCCGTGTGTGCATCTTTTTCGTGCCTGTGTGACAAAATTGGGAGTGGGCATAGACCACTTCTGTTTCAAACTGACATGTGCTGGTTGTCTCAAGGAAAAGCACTAGTGAAATTGCTTAGTATGCAACCTAACTTACCACTTTTGTCATGGAACATCATTTTTGCTCATTGTATGCTTAATGAATGAATCGTAGAGGTTCAGAGTTGTGCATTTTCTCCAAAACATCACTTCAAAGAAAATAACTGAAAGTACCTGCTGTTAATAATAGCATTTGAATATTCAGGTGAAGATTAGAATTTTGGAAAACTTTTGTATCTGCTACTGTGAGCTTGAAATGTTTTAGTGCTTAAAGGTCTTTCTGCTGAAGTTCGTGGTGATATCAACAGATGTCATTTTAAAAGAACAACAATTTAAAAGGCAACAACATAAAAATGATCTAATAAAATTTATCAACATTTGATTGACTTTGTGGGGGAATGGGTGGGTGGGGAAGAGGACAGAGGGGAGCAAAAAGGGGATGGATGTAATACAACAACAATAAAATTAAATTTTAAAAAACTTATCAACATTTTAAAGATCTGCATAACTAGCGAACTAGTAATTTCCAAATATCAATGTCTGAGAATACAAAATCAAACATTCAAAGGGCAAAACATATGGATGGATTTTAAGGTAATATAATAAAATGTTGATATGGCTTAAGGTTCCACAACTAACCTTGTTGGGTTTTTAATTGCAAAGAAGACTATCCAAAACTACCTAAAAAAGCCATTAAATACTCTCTTTTCCAGTACATACCTGGGTGAGGTTAAATTTTCTTCATATAGTTCAATCAGAACAACACGTAACAGACTGAATACAGAAGTATGAGAATTCAACCATTCTCATTTAGCAAGACAGCAAAGAAATTTGCAAAAATGTAAAACAATCTTACTTTTCTCATTTTTTTCTGGAAAATATACTTATTTTCATAAAATTATTATTTTTATTTATATGTAATGACTATTATAGTTATCTATAAATAAATTAAAATAAATATGTAAACATTTTCCTAATTTTAGTTCACTGCATGGTAAATATCAATAGATATAAATGTTAAATATTAATAGGTATGATCCACAGGAACAAAGCTCTTTCTATTTTTCAATAATTTTTAATAGTGTGAAGAGGTACTAAGAACAAAGCCTTTGAGAATGGTTGATCTAATCTGCCCTCATTGTACAGAGTTGGGCAGGGGTGATGAGCTGGGGAAAGAAAGAATACAGTGATATTGATCAAGTAACAATTGTGGGTTGAATTGGGTCCCCCCAAATTACATACTCACGTCCAAACTTGCAGTACCTATGAATATGACCTCATTTGGGAATAGAGTCATTATACAGGTAATCAAATTAAAGTGATATCATTAGAGTGGGAAAATTTGGACACAGAGACCAACACGCAAAGAGGAAAGACAAAGTGAAGACACAGGGAGGAAATTGCCACTTGGATGGAATGAGTTGCAACTATAAGCCAAGGAGGGCCAGGGATTGCTGACAGCCACCAGAGGCTAGAAGAGGTAAGGAAAATTCTCCTCTAGAGCCTCAGAGGCAGCAGAGCCCTACTGACACCTATATTTTGCACTGGCCTTCACAAGAGTGAGACAATAAATTTCTGTTCTTTTAAGCCACCCATTGTGTGGTACTATGTTAGGGTAGCCTCAGGACACTAAGACACCCATGCATGTGCCCCCTGTGCTGGGCTAACTTCCCATGATTTATTTTATTCCCTTCTCTCAGGATCCATGGAAATAGGTGCCATTCTATACATTTAATATATCAGGAAACTGAAAATTTAAATGAATCAGTATTTCAAAGTCTGAGATTTTTCTATTTACCTATGCTGCCTCCCAAGAATAAGGGTTTTGTTATTCTTCCCCCAACCTACTCCTGTGATGTCTCAATGAGTTTACTCAGGGCTGTCATAGGCCTAAAATTGACTTTGGCGAAAAACACTCTATTTGCTGATGCAGAGTTTATCCTTTAATTGTGGCATTCATACAAATGAGGTAATTATTATTTAATTATATTGGCTCAGTATCTAACCATAAAGTTAGTAATTATTATTTTTACTGTTGAACATTAAGTCAGCATTACCATCCATCAATTTCATCAATGAATACAATAATGCAATTCAACCAGCATTTATGGAGTTTCTACTACACAGTAGTAGATATTGGAAGGAATGCAAAAGTTGAGGGAGGACATTCCTGCCCAGGGATGGCCAAACACGTAGAGAAGGGAGGTATTCTCCCAGAGAGGAATACAGATAAGGGGCCCCGCGGGATTCAAAGGACATGGAGTCTGATGGGGAAGAATGGGAAAAGCAGAATGGAAGAGGCAATTGAAATTGTTTTCAAAGTGGCATTGAAGTTTACCCAGGAAACTGGCAAAAATATAGAGAGGGGTTCTCCCCGCTCCGCCTTGCATTATGAAATCAGAGAGGAAGTGTTTGTGAAGCTGCAAGAAACTCTGACCTTGCTGCGTGACTAAGATTGGCCGGTTGTCACAGTTCTTCATAATTTTCCCTTAGACACCTGTTGTTTAGGAACAAGGCAAATCCTGGCTAAGGCATGTTTAACTAGAGGTGGCCCAGCCTTCTCTTTTTCACTTTTATTTTTTATTATTTTGGGGATACTATGTCCCCTCCTGCCCACCTCCACTCCCAAATATTAGAGACCTAGAATTTGGGGGTTTTTTCTTTCTTTTTTTTCCTTAAGAAAGTCTACCTTCTAGAAAGATTCTGAAAATCTTTCAGGTTAATGTCTTAGTAATTCTCCTCAAGGAAAGAGAAGATAGAGTTTGAAACAGAGACAAAAATCTTATTTAACTTAAATCAGAGGTATGGATCTCTGATGTCAGAAAATCAATAATCTATAAAAGGGGTGGGAGAGATCACTTCTTACAAAGAAAGGAGTTTTTAAAAATATTTTATGAATTAATTTTTTTGGAGAGCGGGTAAGGGAGGGAGAAATGTGTGGCTGCCTCTTGTGTGCCTCCAGCTGAGGACCAGGTCCACAACCCTGGTCCTGACTGGGAATTGAACTGACAGCCCTTTGGTTCACAAGCCAGCACTCAATCCACTGAGCCACACCAGCAGGGCTTTTTTCTCTTTTTCTTTTCTTTTCTTTTCTTTTTTGTTTTTAAGATTAAAAAAAAAAAAAGACTTTTAGCCTTTGCTGGTGGCACAGTGGATAAGGTGCCAGCCTGCAAACTCAAATGCCGCTGGTTCAATTCCCAGCCAGGGCACATAACCAGGTTGCAAACTAGATCTCCAGCCAGGTCCATAGGTGGAGGCAGGTGAAAGGCAACCATATGTTGATGTTCGTCTCCTTCTCTTCCTCTCTTCCTTCCCCTCTCTATGAAAAATAATAAAATCTTTTTAAAAAATTTAAAACAAAAAACTTTTATATTGATCAAGAAATCACATAGTTCATCCACTTTAGACAAAGGTTAGGCAAACACGTTCTCCCAAAAAGGCATCACCTGCATTGCCTCAGCCTCTTTCCAACACTTCCCAGAAAAGGCTACCTTTTCAACTTTCATTCTCCCTAGTTGAGCCCAAAATAGGTAATTCCCCCAAATTCAGCTCTCTGGCATGGAATGATAGAAAGCTTAGCAGAACCCCAGAAGGGATGTTGCCCTACCTGCCATGAGTCAAGGCTCTCTAGCTAGTTATTCAAAATGTTGGACTTATGTGGGTAGGGCTAAGAAAGTAGGAACAGTAGACTGGAAATGGAGCATGCCAATATTCTATGCTTCTTGATTGGTAATGTTCCATTTCTATTTTAAAACACATGAATTAATATGAATTAAGAACCCAGAAATTAAATTCCTTTTCACCAGGCTAACAATTTTCATATAACTTGATGGAGAGGCTACTCTTAATTGAACTCAGATAGGTCACCCCCACCTCATACTGTTGCTGAGCATGAGTCTGGGTTCCAGGGAAATAAATACTCCAGAGGACTCCACCAGCCTGTCTACACAGGGTCAACAATGATGACTTCTTTTCCAGCCAGGCCATGATCATTTGAGTATTTCATGATTATTTCACATGGCAAAAATCAGGGAAATAAGTTGGTGTGGGGGGAAATAATAAACAATTGATTAAAACTGGAGAAGCAGTTGATCAAATGCATTTTTCATGGTGATTTGTGTAAAGTGCACAGAATCAGGCCATCCTTTCATGTTGTAACTGAGCTACTCTCACAGCAGACAAAATATTTCCAACCTAACGATTAACTTGCAGAAGATTAGTTAATCTCAGTTACCTACCAAGTCAATTTTCCAGGTTTCTCATTTCTTCTTATCACATCATTTTAAATGATGAAAACTAATCTCTCATGTTTGTATTGAAAGGTTCTTTTATCATGCATTGTTTAACTTTATGTCTAATAATTCCTTCCCCACCTTCCTCACAGGGTGGTTATCTTAATATCTGAGGCTGAGAGAAATTAGGTGAATTGTCTAAAGTCATATAGTTAGTAGGTTTCCTCTGAGAATTGACCAAAGTCTTCCTCTTCTATTGAGGTGAATGTTGGATTCTTTCTCCTGGCTATTGCCTTCACACTGTAGACAAGATGAAACTAAAATTTCTCAATCTGGATGCCTGTGAGTTTTTTTTTTTTTTTTTTTTTTTGAACATATCAATAATCATTTGTTAAAGTTTGCTCTCTTAGATTATTGGTCACTTTTAGTCATTTATTCCAGTTTTACTGGACATATAAGCAGTAATTGGCTCTATCTTTAGCTATTACATTTTTATTTCTGATTGAAGAAACCATTTCTGGGAGGTGTGAAAAGGAAACTCATAGTGCTGTATCTACTAAGAATTGCTTAGTTGAAAATGAGCCAAAATGTTGGACATCTGAATGAATGGTTTCTTCACAGATGAGTAGGTCACCATAAATTTGATTCCACTTGATAGCTAAAGCTGGAATGCTTTAAGCAGGACTTGAAATCTTTTTTTCACCAGCCAAATGATAACTAAATGCAGGAGTCATAGAGCATGGACCCTCTCCAGTCCTTGGAATGTCTTTTATTATTGAAGTTGATGGTCAAATTGCTAAAGACAAAATAAACAGAAGCCTAAAACTTGTCACACTACCCTATTTTCTCAACAGCCTGTATATAAGAACAATAATGACTGTACAATTTGTAATCCAGGTAAAATCCAAATTCAATAGTTATCTTCAGCTTGACGGTGAAGTCACCTTTTGCCTCATTTTATGAATCTTAGTTAAAATTATTACATTATTGATGGTTGAGTACCAATGAGTGGCTTGGGTTCAGCTTGTTTGTTGTAACTTGAAAAGTTTATGTTCTTTAACATTTGGCCCAAGTAGGGAAACTGATTAGACAGACCATGACATTACGTATGCCTTATCAAGCAAAATAAAATAAACTTTCTATGTTCTTTCAAGTGTAATCTGATAATTTCATAAATTCATCCTCCAATGAGAAATGTGATTTTAGTTAATATAAAAGGAAGTTAATGATAAGGATATACAGTGGACATTCATGGAAAGAGGAATGTTGCTTCTCAGATTGACACTGTAGTTCTGCCTAAATTTCATTTCTTGATCTATGTGTGTCATTTAAGATTTTAACCCAGGCATCTTCCATTTCTGTGACCTAAAATAAAGGCAAGTTATCTTATCTTAGCAAAGGACTTTATTTTATGGAAGGGGTAACATCCAAGAAGAATTGAAGGATATTCCTTGGGCTTTTCAAATAAAATATTTTATGGGTGAGCATGTTTAATTTGCATCAATTATGCTAAAGGCATTCTTGTTAAATTTTATTTAGAATATAATTAAAAGATGTTAAATTAGAACAAAGAATTCAACTGCCTATGAAATTGGAGGGTTTTCAAACCATTGGGAGCAGCATAAGGAAACACTGGGATATAGCAAAGGGCTGTGGCAAGAAATGAGAGAAGAAAAAATTATCAAGAAGAATGTTGTGCCTTACTTCAGGGGAATGACAGGGTGGGAGAGTTAACTATAGGAAAAACCAGATGTGGAGCTACCATGCAGGACTGCAATATGATTTGTGGACAAAGGGTTAGTGAAACCTTTGTAGGGTAGAAGTGTATGGTCAGAGAGCTGGGCTGCAGCATCTGGAATAACCAGTGCTGCTCAGAGTTCATATCAGTCCTTCCTTTCTGGACACACAGAAGACTTGCATTTTTCTTGAACGTGAGGCTTGGCATTTTTCTTGAACGTGAGGCTCTAGGTTAGTGTGTCTTTTCTAAGTGGATATACTGAAAAGTGGTAGGGGGCGGTCTCCATGACCTCTTTCCCCTGTGACTGTGGAAGTATTGGCCGATATAGAGTGGCATCAAATAGGAGCTTCCAGAATGCTGAGCCAGCACATGGAAGATGGCTCTGCAGGGTATCCCTGACCCACAACTAAGCCCAGAAAAGCTCAGAAAAGCTCAGAAATAAGACTAATTATCATAAACTATTGAGGCTTTAAATGTTGGATGTCATAGCAGCATAACCAAAACCATCCTGACTAAAATAAAATATTTGTTTTTCATTATACTTTGGTTAAGGCATGTTTGTTTTAAGTTTCTATTGAACCCTTATTGGGTCAGGACTGGCATTAAAATAAAAGTGAATTGAAATAACTTCCAGAAAGAAGGTTGCCTGCTGTTAAATAAAAATCTTCAAAGAATGGCTCCCAGCATCCTATGGAAATGAAGGTTAATGTTCAACACCGCCCTGAGCTCATTCAGTAAAGAAATTCATACAGATATCTATTCCTAACCTCCACCAATAGTCAGTCTTACATCCAGGACCTCTTGTCAGGCACAGACAATCATTAACTCTTCACAATAAAGTAGCAATAGTTACAGACACATCTTACAGACCCAGGGGCCATTCATTTAGTGATGTGAGCACATGCATTCCCCCTTCACTGAGTTTGCCCTGACATTCATGTGCATTACCAATTCTAAATTTAACTTGCACATGCTAGGTACCTAATTGATTGTAGCAAGCTGAGGGTTTGAACACACAACCCTGACTTTGAACATGATATGACAGCCTCAAAGGGCATTTTAATTTGGGGAAAGAATGGTGTTCCAATCTCAGAAGTAAAGCTTGAGATGCCAGCTTCCTGCTGGTATTTCAAAAATGGGAACATACAGCATTAGCCACATAAGCAGACTGTTTTCTAAGTTAAAAACAACAACAACAGCAACAAAACTTACTGCTTCCAATACTCAAAGAGCACAGAGGCTGGAAGGTAGAAGGAATAAGGATCAGGTCTGGCTGTATCCCCACACTCCAGCCACATAGACTCCAGTTCCTCCACATCCCTAACTTTAAACAACAGTATGACTCAGTTTAGCTTCTGTGTTCTTCTGTGTGGATGAGGGCTGTGGTCTTTTGGGAGCAATGATTACTAGTCAGACACCTGAAGTTGGCTCCACTTCCACTCTCTCTGGTAGAGGGACCAGAACAACTCTCCCAAGCCATTTCCTCAGCTGTAAACAAGAGATGTACCTACACTTGCAGCTTCCAAGGAGCCATTGAATGATGCATTTCCACATCTTTACTGACCTGGAAAGAACAAGAACTTGTGCTTTTAATAGTCCAATGTCTCCAGGTTAGGTGGAAGCTTCTTCAGGGCAGAGATGCTCCCATCTTCTTTTACCCTCCCCAGACCCTCGATGGCCCATTACCTGACCTACTGGGCTTGGTTGATGGTTGCCCCACAAAATAGGTCCTCTCCACCTGCCACTGCCCTGTGCAGCATGTGTATGCTGTGAGTGTGGCTTCAGGAAAGCTCCAGGTCATTCCCAGCCACTCTGCTTATGGTCTTCTTCCCTTCATGGCCTTACAGATGAACCACACTTTGCCAGGCCTTCCCCTGGGGATCTTTGAATCTTTCCTCTAAAGAGCAGCTTCCCCAAGACAATAGCAGTACCATAACCTGGACAGAGAACAGCTGGAAGCAGGTGCTTCCTTTCAGAACAGGGTCAGCACTTGAAGAGCATCATTACCTGGGAAGAAAGGTGGGCCAATCTGACCCTCAGTTTTGTACATTCTCCCTTCACTCAGCCCAGAGAGCCTGCAGGGGCAGGGACAGGGGAAGTAGGTGACTCTGAGAGGAGCCCATCACACTCACGTGCCCCATACCCCTTTGTTTCAGGTGCCAGAAACTTGCCGCTACACCAACACTGACTCCTGAAAGGGGTTTTGTGAGAGTTTTTTATTCCCCTCATTTCTATTGAAATGTGACACTGACACTCAAATTTGAGAAGGGAGCAGAGATCAACAAACCCTGTCAGCCCTTGTCAACCCAGGTGTGACAGGACCATCTTCCTAAATTGCTGCTAATCTGCCAGAAATCTCTCCATCTACAGCCTCCATCGTGCTGTTTGCTCACATTCCGTTAACGCTTTAAATTTCTCTTTCTGAGGTGTCACTGTTTGCCATTTAGTAAGTAAGAAGAACTGTGAGAGCAGCTTCAAGCACATGGATTTGGGAAGTTGGAAAAAGCTGATTAGCTATTCAGGGAGAATAATCTTATTGAGAGTAGTAAGAGCTGTATAAAGAATGCTTTTCCCTTCCCAGTAACAATCTTCTAATTATGTTGTCAAGCTTGCTGTTGAGTTCTCCCCCTGCGCCATTAAGAAACCGTTTTCTATGTTAAGAAAGAGATTTCCAGATTGTGATGCTGTTTGCTGATTTTTTTTATTGTTTAAAGAATCTATGTATTAAACCAAACATTAAAAAATGATTCATGTGCAGCATAATTACTTGAGATGAGGCATGGTGACATGGGTGGGAGGTGAAGGATGAAGGCGCCGCGCTGGGGGTGCTCATGGGGCCAGGGTGGGGGCTGGGGTTGGGTAGGGATTAGCATTCCACATTAGTGTGCAATGCTTTTGCCTTGGTGACAAAATGCAGAAACTAATCGATAATAGCTGGAAGGAGCAGGATAGGAGTGATAGGGAGGTGCAGCTGTAGGTTTCTGACAGGAACAAACATTTCCAGTTGATAATTTTTTTTTTCATTGAATGAAAAAAACAAGAAGTTTGAATTGGGTACAAAAGTACCCTTCTGATTCCCCCTGTCCCTGCTTGAAAGGAAAGAATCCAAGGAGAGAGAAGATCGTGCCTGCACTAGAAGTATCCTCAGAGGTGGCATGCAGTCCCCCTGAGTCACACTTCGATCTCAGACCCCCTTCCGCAGGAGAGAGTCAGGGGACCAGGAGGAACATATGAGTAAACTCTCACTGACATTGTCCTTGGCTTCCTGCCATCTACTACCTGCTCATTTAAATAATTTACAGTGAGAAGCTTTTTTTTAAATCTCCACATGACTCAGGACACACACATGGATATCAAAAGATTTTGTTATAACAAATTCCACCAAGACAAACTCTGCAACCAGAGCTGTGTGTACCATCCAGCGAGTAGACAGTGTTTCTGAGGAGTCTGTTCACCTGTGAGGCCAACCATACTCAGCCTGAGAACTCAGGTCCCCATTTTTTGCTGCACGAGGATTTTAGATTAATTCTTGCAAATTAAGTTGGACAATTTGGAATTACTATGATTGGGAGCTTTATCATAACACCTCCTGGCGTATTTATAAGAGTGAGGAGTTATTGGAAAGAACTTCTCTCATAGGTGATAACCTACATGATAAATTATCAATTTCTGAGCAATTGTTAGGGTAGGGGTCTGCATTTCAGATGGAAACTTCCAGGGCAGATGTCAGAGTGGGAAAATTGAAATCATATGCCAAGTGAGCCCCTCCTGTCTGTGCCATCCTGAACAAATATTTTACCTCCCTGAACCTGGCTCCCAGAACTATGTATGAGAATAAACATTTATTTCAGGGTCATTGTAAGGCTTAAAAGAAAGTGCCTGGAATAAGTAGGTGTTCGATAAGTTGTGCATTTTCCTTAATTAACTAGCTCACAGGGGAAGAAACTATCTGAATGCCAATTTCCATTCTATTTCTTTTCTCTTCTTTTTTGCTTTGTTAATTTTTTGAATGGGTGATACATGCACAAAATTCAAAAGATAACCTTCCTTTATACATTCTGGGGTAGGACCCAGGAATGAGGCTTACTCCCCATCAAACTATAAGACCAGGGAAGGGGAGGACCCTCCCCACAATGGCATTCCATTGTTTGATTATATGCATTACCACAAACTACCTAATTAGCTTGCTGTTGATTATTTTTAATGCTTTACATCGTATTCAAGGTTGCAATGTATGTATTTGAATATATATGCACGAGTCAGCATATATGTATTTTTAATTCCTGAACTTAAATTTTTGAGTCAAAAAACAATGTACATTTTTGACAGCAAATTCCCAAATTTCTCTCTGTAGATTCTGCCAAACTTGTACTCCCTCAGACTCTGTCAGACAATACTGTTTCCCCCACCTGACTTTATTCTCAGCCCAGGATGTTATCTGACATTAATCTTTGCCAACCTGAGAGGGAATCAATGGTGCCTCCCTATAATTTTAACTTGCATTTCTCTTTTGGTGAGTAAAGTTAGGAGTTTTATGAGTAAGGGCTGTTTGTATTTCATTTTCTATGAATTATCTGCTTATATCCCATGGCCATTTATGATATTAGATTGCTGGTCTTTTGCTAATTGATTTGTAGAATTTCTTTATTAGTCAAATTAATACTTTATGAGTTCAAATATTTTGATCTAGTTAGTCATTTGTCTTTTCTCTTTGTTCCTACTCCTTTTTGTAATTCAACTTTTTTCAAATTTTTATATAAGGTGAGACAAAGATTTCTTAGGCATAACACCAAAAGAATGATCCATTGAAGAAAAAATGATAAATTAAACATTATCAAAATTAAGAACTTCTGTTCTTCAAAGGACATGTAAGGCAATGAAATGACAAGTCACATACCGGAAAAAAAAATATTTGCAAATCATACATCTGATAAAGAGCTTGCATCCAGAATACATAAGGGACTTTCAGAACTCAATAATAAAAAGACAAATAACCCAGTTTTAAAAATAGGCAAAGATTTGAAAAGATTATTCACCAAAGAGATAAATGGCCAGTCAGCACATAAAAAGATGTACAATGTCATTAGTCATACAGAAATGCAAATCAAAACCACAGTAAGATACCACCTCACACCAAGATGGCTACTAGGTATGCCGATAATGACAAGTGTTGGTGAGGATGTGGAGAAATTGGAATCTTCACAAGTTTCTGGTGGAAGTGTAAAATAGTGCAGCCACGTTGACAGGCAATTTGGCAATCCCTTTAAAAAGTAAAACAACTTACAATATGACTCAGCCATTTCATTTCTAGGTATCTACCAAGAGAAATGAAAACTTATTCACACAGTAATTTATATACAATATTCATAGCAGCTTTATCCCATAGCCCCAAATGGAAAAACACCCAAATGTTTATTAACAGATGAATGGATAAACACGTTTTGGTATACTGTACAATAGAATATTATTCAGGAATACAAAGGAACAAACTAATGATGTGTACAACAACACGAATACATCTCAAAATAATTCTACTGAATGAAAGAAACCAGACAAAGAGAGTATACACTGTATTATTCAATTTACACAACATTCTAGAAAATGCAAGCCAGTTTAGTGACAGAAAGGTGATCAGAGATTGATGGGGAGGGTTGAGAAGAGAACTGGGAGAGGTTGGAGGAGTGAGTGACAAAGGGCAGGAGGACACTTTGGATGCAACTGTGTTAGATATGTATTGTCTTGATCATGGTGATGGGTTCACAGGTGCACATGTGTGTTAAGATTATCATATTATATGCTTTACGCATGTGAGTTTATTGTATATTAAATACACATATACACTTCAATAAATAGTTCAAAACAAGGAGGGAAATTAGAGTTGGGAGGAACCTTTTTTATGAATTCTGGGTCACACTCCAATTATGAAAAAAATTCTGTGATGTTTTTCTTTTAGTATTGTTTTTGTAAGATGAGGCAAAGATTTCTTAGGTATAATATCTTAAATAGTTTAAGTTTCCACATGAAACTGAAATTCTATCTGGAATTGGGTATATAGTGTGAATAGAAATCCAACCTTCTTATCCTCTCAACTAAGCCAAATCATTCATTAAAAAAATTGATCCTCTACATTTATTTGAAATGCTACCTTTATTGTATAACAAATTCTGAATATATTTGGTTTCGTTGCAGGACTTTTTTTTTATCCTTTGTCTGTTTTTGTATCAATACCATACTATTTTTATTATTGTAGCTTTCAAACCATTTTAATGGTTAACATGGAAAGCCTAGTGATTTCTTCATTACATTTCATTTTCAAAAACTCTGACTATTCTTGATAACTTTTTCAAATGTAATCAACATATTCAGAATATCCTACTTGTGCTTTTTGAAAGACAGTATTGTATTCAGTGTATCAATGATAGAGATCATCTTATGGAGAATTGACAGCTTTATGCTCTCAAGTCTTGCCCTAATAGAACCTACTTTCCATGTACTTGTCTTATTTTATGCCCACCAGTAGCATTTTAATTTTCTTCATATTAATCTTATAATTTATTTTCAATTAAATAAATATTTTAACAACCAAGTTGTTTTGTAGAAACTTAAAGATAAGATGGAGCAAAGTGATCATGTGTCCGTCTTGGTTTCCATATTCAGTCCTATTGCTGACTAACCAAGACATGGAGCCTGTTATTTAACCCTGAGTCTCAGCTAACCTGTGACCCCAGACCTCATACAACTCTCTCCAGACAAACCCAGCAGGAGGCCTGGGCTGTAGGTGCACACAGACCCAAGCCAGTGTCCATGAAAGAGCGGCTGCTATCCCCACGCCCAAACACTAGGACCCTGAGGCGCTCCAGGAAGCAAGCTGTCTTCCTCCAGCATAGGACCACATGTCCCAGTCTTTCCCCAAACTCATGTAGTTCCTCAACTTCTGTCTCCCCAGGCCGCTGTCCTGGCCACAGTTCCTGTTTGAAACATTACAAGGGCTTCTAGGGATGATAAAAGGACAGACCTCAGGACCTCCTGTGGGGCCCCAAACGCCCCATTTCTTTATAAAAATAATAACAGCCAGTGGTTATCAAAGCTTACTACTTGGTCAGGTACACTGCTTAGATCATTTAACAGCCCAACAATTTGTGAACAGACACTGTTTTTTGTCCCCATTGCACTAATGAGGAAAAGTGAAGTAACAACACAAAGGTCATGCAGCTAAAAAGTTTAGAGTAAAGATTTGAGTCCAAATACTTTTGTTGCAGGGTCCACACCCCCAAAACATAGTCCATCTATTATCATCCATTTAAAGCAAAAGAAAGCAAGGTTCCAAGTTGGAAGGATTGGGGAGGCATTGGAATTCTTAGTGTGGAGTGGGGATTTCCAGGGCACAGTGGCAGAGGGGCAGGCTGACCCGTACACATTAGACTAATCCAACATGATGGTATGTCAAAGGCCCATGGTGCCTCTGTACTTCTAAACCCCTCCATTTGCAGACCAGCTTTTTAAATGTTTCTGGAAGAGGCTTTGGTCAGTGTGATCAATAGTCTAATGTAGGGAATTGAGTCTAAGTAGCTGTTTACCAAAAACTGGGGGTTCGATGGAGGAGTGAGGGAATAGAGTCAATCTCCAGCTACTAACTGTGAAGGTAAAGTGGCGAGAGCACACAGGAGAGTCTGGGAGGCCAGGTCTGCCTTCCTCCACATTGTATGGAACCAGCTGGGGCGGGCAAGGGGAGCTGGAGGTAATAGAAAGACCAAAGAAGCCCAGTTCAACCTTGTCAGAGCTTAGCAGTTCCCAGCAGTGGCCCTTCTAAATATGGAACCCTAAAAATAAATAAATAAATAAGGAAGGAAGGAAGAAATAGGGCTGGACAGAGACAAAACCCAGTATTTCTGTTTCTTGGAATTGCTGACATGTCTCAGGAAATCTCACCACGGCTCTGTTCTAATTAATAAGGCATGACATATCCATTCTATTTAGCAGTCATTGTGCTAACGTCACCCCCACGCTCTCTGATAACTCCAGTTACAGAAAGTCCCAGGAAGAAGAGGAGGAGGAGAAAAGGGAAAGGTCAGAATGTGTGCATCCTGCAATCATCGCTTCGAATGCAAATTATCCTCCTGGACTGCACAAACTTAGCCTTGCAGCCTAAAAGCATGGTTATTTCTGTGGCTGGCACAATTTCTGTCACACTTTTGCAAACACTTGCTTTTAAAACGACAAACTGCCTGGTGAAGTAGACATTAATAAAGCCTACTTCATTAATTCATCCTCTCTCTATCTCTCTGCCCCCACCCAAGAAACAGACATAGTCCATAATATTGTTACCCCTTACTGGAGGAATAAAGGGCATGGGAACTAAATGTGTGAGTACTTACCTCTTGTGAGCTGGCTGGTCATGGATTCTGGGTTCTGCTTAATGTGTAAGAACCCAGGATTGACAGGATTTTTAGACTAAGAGAGACCTTGAGGAAGCATTAGTCTCACTTCTTTTCTCTTAGAGAAGGGCCAATTAGCAAAGACCCTGAGGCTCACTGCAATGGTATTACAGCTGGATCCCTGGGTTCCACATCTGGGGATTCAACCAATTGCAAATTGAAAATATTCATTAAAAAATGTTATGTTGAGCCCTGGCTGGTAGCGCAGTGGATAAGGTGCTGGCCTGCAAACCCAAAGGTCGCTGGTTCGATTCCCCAGCCAGGGCAACATAATCAGGTTGCAAGCCGGGTCTCCAGGTCAGGTCCATGGCTGGAGGCAGGTGAAAGGCAACCATACATTGATGTTTCTCTCCCTCTCTACCTCTCTCCCTTCCTCTCTCTATGGAAATAATAAAATCTTTAAAAAAGAATGGTATGAGCCCTGGCTGGTAGCACAGTGGTTAAGGCGCCGGCCTGCAAACCCGAAAGTCGCAGGTTCGATTCCCCAGCCAGGGCACAGAACCAGGTTGCAAACCAGGTCTCCAGTCAGGTCCGTAGCTGGAGGCAGGTGAAAGGCAACCATACATTGATTCTTCTCTCCCTCTCTGCCTCTTTCCCTTCCCCTCTCTCTGGAAATAATAAGTAAAATCTTTAAAAAAAAAAAAAAGAATGTTATGTTGTTGTTAATGTGTAGTATGTAACTGGGCCTAAGATGGTGGTTTCTGCACTGAACATGTACAGATTTTTTTTCCTGTCATTATTCCCTAAACAATACAGGATAACACTACTTGCATAGAGGTTACATTGGATTAACTATTATAAGTAATCTACAAATGATTTCAGGTGTATAGGAGAATGTGATTCAGTTATATGCAAATACTATGTCACCCTATATAAGGAATGAGAATCCTTAGATTTAGGTTTCTGCATGGGGTCCTGGGCCCAATCCCTTGCAGATACCAAGGAATGACTATTTCCTTAACTAAATTTGGGAGACTGTTACTTTGTTCTTCTAGCCAAGCAGGTATGATGCTCTACTTCTCCAAGCCTGATTGTTCTGTAGAAAAGCTTGATCAGGTCTGCTAGAGGCTGTAGGAGATTCCAACCAGCTGCAGTGGGTGGAAATACTTCATAAACCTGAATGGTCCAAATAAGCCCAAGGCAAATCCATTATTTTCTGTCAGAGGAATGTGATGAATAAATGTCTGAGTTTTCAGGTTGACATTAGATTTCTGTTAAGTATTATGTGTTGGGAACATTGCAAATGGATTAATAATAAAATAAAAGGATCTTTGGCACGGTCCAATCACTTCCACAAACAGACATCTGCAGAGTGAGATGGTTTATGAACTAGTTGTACAGACAGGTGTTCAATCAGGGCTCCATCATTGTCTAGCTGGGCCATATCTCATTAGAGCCCCAGATGCTTCCTGGGCTGTTTTGTGGGTTAAATGAGGTCAAGGCTGAACACCTGGTGTACCTGCCATATGGTGGGTGTCCAGCCAGCCACTCCTTCTTTTCAAGGCCTCTGTGCCTATGGAGCGGAGTTTTCTGGCAAAGGTTCCCTTGGCCCTGGGGGAACTTCATAGCTGGGAAGGAGGCAGGGGCAGCAGAGGTCACCTCTCAAGGAGGAGGGGCTTGAACAAAAGCCCATTTCTACCCGGTCCAGCGGGGCACTCCTGCACAAGGCCTAGGGAGGCACCTATGGGAGGCTCATTCCCACCTGTGTGTCAGTGAACTGAGCTGTAACGGATGGTCTGCCTGCTGGAATGACCAAAGGAAGAGAAGGTAGCACCAGCAAAAGCTGCAATTAACTTAGAAATGAGTGTCCGGCAGCTGGAATGTGCAAGTGAGCATGTGTGGGCTCCAAGGCAGGCTGAGGGAAAAGAAGAAAACCTAATGGTAGAAATTCAAAATCTAACGGAGAAGCTGCCCCTGCAGAGATGATGGGAAAATGTGGAATTGGGCTCTAAGAGTGGAAGTGTGGACTGTGGAGAGAAGAGAGCCTGTTCACAACTGTTCCATGTCCAAAAGAATGTGAATAAAAAGCAGATGGAAACAGTCAGGCCAAGGAAAGATGAGATAAGGTCAAGGTATTCCCACCACTGATAACCATTTTCAGAAATGACTGGTGAGGTTGCTGGGCAGTGGGTGGCTCAGAAACTGAATAATTTGCTCAAGTTTTCACCCAACAGATCAAGATGGGGAGTTTAGCTCCTTTTTACCCCAGGGTGCACTAAGGAAGAAAAGCAGAGCACCTTCCTGGATAGCCCATGCCCCTGTGACGCTGCCACCTCAGATGGATAGCTGTCCAGTATTCCCTTTAGTAGTGAAACGTTGCCACTGCTCTCCTTGTGGCTCTGAAACTGGCTTTGACATGTCAATTCAGAGTGATCCAGGCTGGGTCCCCTCATGAAGCCAGGGAGAGTACTTGCTCCTTCTGTCTGGCACCACTTAACTCCACAGTGTTTCAAAGGGGCAATCATGACCCATCCACCTGCATCCCTGCTCTGAATGAGCCACAAATAATAGAAAGAGTTAAGAAAAACCACACAGGCACTTGCACTATCCAGGTGTAGGCTACAGTTTATAGGAGGATAGAACCAGCCCAGCCACAGGGAAGTGGTGTCAGTCTTTGCAAATATGCCTTTTTATAATAGTCACCTGGTCATCCTTGAGGCAGGTTCCCCAAGCTCCCGCTGACATGAACTGGATCAGAACAGGTACCTGGAGTAGCTGTTATGGGTCAGGGCACAGAATTGGTAAGACCCTAATCAGCCTCAAGGAACTGCTAATTAATCAAGTAGTGGCTTGTCAGGCACAGGGGACAACAGGTGCTGCTGGAAAACCTCAATCTGTGTCCCTGGGCCTGTCTGGGATTAAAACCCACCAAGAGGAAGGAAACTCAGGGCCATGGAC
Organism: Noctilio leporinus; assembly: GCA_004026585.1. NCBI lineage: Eukaryota > Metazoa > Chordata > Mammalia > Chiroptera > Noctilionidae > Noctilio > Noctilio leporinus. Next base: position 83,503 of record PVIW01004172.1, on the reverse strand, counting down.
AAGACACGCACATACTCCCCGGGAATGAGCCCTCCTCCAAGGAACAAGCCCCACCACTTTGTTTGCTACATTGAAGCAATGGCTGAGTTTTCTAACAGACCTCGTGTGACTGTGAAAGCACATGAGAGAGTGTGGCTTAAGTGTCAGGTGGAGTCTACCGCAGGAAATGGCAGATAATTTGCTTGGAATGACCGCTGAAGGCCAAGGAGTTACATCCTGGCTGTTTGAACTGCCACTGGCTGTTTTGCGCACAGACATGGTGCCGCTATTTTTTCTGTCCCTTAAGTGCCTCAATATTCACCCATAAATGAAATGGGAAAAATGGGTAATGATACAGGAGAGGACCATCCTGTTCACATCCCATATGTTTGAAAATTCACTCAAGTGCCTTTTAATGAAGTAGTTCTGGAGAGCACAGGTGGTACATGGGGGGCGAAAGGTCACTGAGAAAGCAGACCTGCTGCTCCCCATGTGCTAAGGAGGGAGTGTCTGAGCCATACTGAATCCAGAATCTTACTCAAGCATCCCCTTCCGTCAGCACTCCTCCCAGAGGCCTGTCTTAAAATTGTAGCTCTTCCTCCCAGGCCCCCACAATCCTGGGACCCCCACCTCACTCTGCCTTAGTTTTCCATACAGCGCCTTTTACCATTCAGCAGCCTATGCATAGCACTTCTTTATAGGTAAGAATGTACTTCCTGTGCTAGAATACAGGCCCCCTGAAGGCAGGGACTTTCGTTGGTGTCCCTGGAGTTGAAAAGAGTCACCGGTATGTGCTAGGTGCTAATAAAGATTGTTGAATGGAAACAAAAAAAGGGAGGGAGGAATAAGGAAGCAGGCTAGGAAAAAACACAGGCTACATCTCACAAAGGTAGTTTGGTGGGAGCAGCTGTGGATAAGCAGTCCGTCAGTGAATCCATTTCAGGATTTACATTCATCGACTATATCATGGGACTCCTGTGTGCAATTACAGTCAGAAGTGCTTTTTCACTAAGGTACATAATGATTCATGCTGAGAATGTAATTAAAATATTGTGGTAGTTTAAAAATAATACTCTATTAGGATAATACACCAAAATGGCTAATTCAGAATGAGTGCTTCCTGCTTTGATTGCATTACAGTTAGTATGGTATATCAAACACTTTCATCTAAAACATGAAGGTCTATATAAATACATCACTGTGATTCTGGGTAGGTGACATTTAAAAATGTCTGTGTGCTCCAGAAGTGTCTGAGAGTGACATCCCAAGCTGACTCTGGTTTTTGAAGTTCCAGCATCCGGACACCTCAAGATTCCTCTAAATATCATACCTGGTCAGTCCACATGAAGGCTGGACTCCTATTTGACAACCTTTGCCTTTGTCCTATTGCAGGTTACACAAGTTGGAATTCTGAGGCTTGAACTATGCACAGAGGTCCATGCTGCTGAGTGGGGAGGGGTCTTAGGACACCTTCTAGTGCAGCTCAGGCACCTCATGACCCATCTAGAAAAGGGGTAAAGAGGTCTGGAGGAGGTGGGGCCTTAGCACTAAGGCCTCACCCTCCTTGGACCCCAGTAGGGCAGAGGTAGATCTCCTAGGAATCAAGACTGACCTCTTAGGGGAGCTGAGACAGTGATGTACAATTCATGCTTATTGGAGTCCCCTACACTCACCCATTGAGAGTGTATTCTAACCAATGTCACATACTTTGCTCCCTCAGAGTTATCCAGAGGCTGTGTTAGGACACAGATTGCTGTGCCCACCTGGAGTTTCTGATTCAGAGGGTCTACAGATCTCACAGGCTCCCAGATGATGCCCAGGCTGCTGGTTGGGGCCAACATGGAGACCCACTGCTCCATGGTGCCTTCTGATAAGCACTTCATACCGACAAATGGCACCTAGGCTTTATGCAATCCTAAAAAATAAACTAATATTAATAAACAACAAGAAGGAAAAACAAGATTAAGAGTAAGTTAGGAATCTACTGATGTTCACACACTGTATGTAATTCGTGGGCCTGTAGTCTTACCTAGTAAACTGAGTGTAGACAGAGGAATTAACATGGATCAAAATTGCTTCCATGTCAGAACTACCACTCTAGTAGCTTTCTGGGACCACCAAAATAAAGTACCACAGACCATGTGGCTTAAGCAACAGAAATCTATATAGTCTAAGGGTTCTGGAGGTCAGAAGTCTGAGAGCGAGGTACATGCAGAGCTGGTTCTTCCTGAGGCTGTGAGGGAGAATCTGTCCCAGGCCTTCCTCCCAGCTTCTGGTATTTGTGGTAATCCTTGGTGTTCTTGGCTTGTGGGTGCATCACCTGGATCTCTGTTGTCACGTGGCACCCTCCCTTTCTGTTTGTCTCTGCATCTCCTTGCCTCTTCTAATGAAGACACCAGTCATTGGATTAGGACTTTATCTTAACTAACTACATCTGCATGACTAATCTATTTTCAAATAACGTAACATTCTGAAGTGGGGAAGGCAGGGAGGGGAGATTAGGATGTCCACATATCTTTTTAGGAGACAATGGCTAGCAAGGCATATTGTGTTACCTAAACCCATAATCTGGATTCATAATGGAAGCAGAATCCCCAATCCTGGAGTACAGCCATAACTCAGGTGCCCCCTCCCCAGGTGAGAATGCAGGGTGGATGGGGCATAGGAAGAACCCCCCCTGCATATCCTCTTATCCCACCATTGGTCAATACCCTGTGCTTCCCATTGTCCAAGCCACAGGGAAGCCAGAGTGCAATCTGTCCCTGAGATCCAGAGTGAAGCCATAATGGGGAGTAGGCCTGCAGGCAGAAGGCACAGAGAAATCCATTTAACCTAATTCTAGTTCTTATCAGCCTTCATGCTAATGCTAACCAACACTTTCATGCCAGGCTTAATAGGATTGCTCAACTCATGAATCCTGTTCAATTCCAGCTTACCTCCTTGCCAGCAAACACACTGGAAGAAGAAAGCCAGTTCCAAGAGTGAAGCCAAGTGGCCTTTTTCAGCTAGTGGACATTTAGCTTATCTTACTGTGAGATGTCCCACCTCTTTTTTTTTTTTTAATATGACAGCCTTCTTTACAATCAAGTCCATAACTTTATACATTTACTTACTCACATGTTAGTGAAAAATCACCAACTATTATGAAATGATAAATCACATATTTAGAAAATGATAACATCTCATATAAAAATATATCCCAGTATGAAAAGTACAGTACTCCTGATGTCTTCACATCCTTCTCTTCTGGATGCTTATGTATAACACATTGTTTCCACGGATAAATGCATCCCCATACTTATTCTTCAGCTGTCCGTTTACATACTCTTCCGTCTGCTCCAAGGCTATGTTCATGTAGCTGTCCAGGCAAGCCCAGGACCCCTGGATAATCCACTCCAGAATTTAATTTCACCACAACGGGGCCGTCCAATGATCTGCTTTAAGAAGTCACTGGGGGTTTGCTTCCGCAGGCTCATCCTGGCAATCCTGGTCAGAAACCTTGAGGCTGGAACCCAGACTACCCACTCCCGCTGTCACTCCAACCGGCCTCGCTGACAAAGGGCCCGCCTCCTGTTTGGCCTTCTCATGTAGCCTTGGGCACTTTCAGAAAAAGAGGGAAAAAATCAACGTTGTTCAGAGTATGCACTCACCAGTGGAGATATTCATAAAGTTCTGTTCAAAGAAGAGTGACTGATTTTTCTTAAATCATTCACTCACATATCTGAGCAGACATATAGTAAATATTTCTATTCCTGGAAGTCATTAAATAAAATGACATTCTTCGCCAGAGTCAAAGTTGATCAACCCCATTCATTGGGGTCTTTGGATGATCTTAGAATCACAAGCATGATGTGGCAGTGGGATTTACATCATATACATACATATACTGAGAGTATGCTTGGGCACTTCTATCACACACAGAGAGACACTCAATTATAAGTATCTTAGCACAGGTGCCAGGTGTGGGCAGACAAAATGTCTTGTGGGGTTGAAGAAATTGAACTCCATTCAAGAGTTTAATTCAGCAAATGAATTAATGAGAAACCAGGCCCTAGTTTGCTGACAATTAGGAGGAAGGGAAGAAGATTCTGGGGGAAAAAAAGTGGTAGTTATAACAGTTTCATGACCTAGATACATCATGTCCAAAGGAGGTTAAACAGGTTGCAAACAGTCTTAAGGCCAAATGATACATTTTGAGTTGGTATTTTTCAATTTCCTGCTGCCCCAGGCACACCCAGCTCCCACACCAGCTGGGCCTTCCCTTGGCCAGCCCAGCAGATGCCTTTCTCTATTTTTTCTCTCTTTGCGTCCACTCTTATCCCTGCAGGCTCCCTCAAAAATGCCTCCAGTCCAACCTGAAGTTTGAGCGTCTCCTGGCGCATGGTGGAGGCAATTCAGAAACAGTGGCCAGGCTGCTTGTTTCTGAAAGGAGCCATCATTCCCAGGACCATCAGACTGTCGTGTATGACGTTCATAAGCATTTTGCCCTCCTAAGCTATATGGCATAGCAAAGAAACTAAGCAAAGGGAAGGGCTCTCTCATATCTTGGCTCTACTTATTTAGAAGGGTTACATTTTATTTTATTTTTATTTTATTTCATTTGCTTTGTTTTGGAGGCAGGATTTCTGGTCTTGGCTTTGGTTTGTTTTGAAGTAAGTAAAGAAAGAAGGAAGAAAACAGAGGTTGGGAAAGATGAAGACTAGTCAGCTGCCCCACCAGACAAACTGCTGTGAAATTTATAAATATTGCACCTCCTTCTCTGTGAAGCTGTTCCTCTAAAAGTGCCAAGTAAATGCACTTGTGCTCTGTGTGTAGTCGGAGACCAGCTGGGGCCTCCAGAGAAATCAGTTTCTAAAAGGGGGCTCTCAAGAACTGTGCAGATTGGCTTTTTATATCTTAACATCCATGTAGCATTAAGTAGAGTTTTCAGTATAGTACAGGAGCTTTGGTCACTAACACTTTCCTTTAAACAAATGGTCATTTCTTCATGGAAGTCTTTTTTTTTTTTTTTTTTTTTTTTAATTGGCAAACAAGCTGTGCCCTTTCCTCCATGGAGGGAAATACTGTTTGACCATGGGACAGGGAGACAGCCCTGGGCACTATTGCACTGTTTCTCAGGTGGAGGGGGAAGCAGAGGTATTCCAGCCCCAAGGCCCTCTGCTGGGACAGTGTCCAGGAACAACACCGAGTGAGTGTGGGGCCAGCTGCCACCAGGGAACAGTTGGCCAGGTTCTGAGCCCTTACCCCTAGGACATATTTTCACCTTCTGAGTCTTTCTCATTCATCTGCATCCCACTCCCCCTCAAAATATGAAGAAAATGTTGTCCAGTGCAAAGAGCAGTATTAATAATAGTCATGACCATCACCATTGTCACTGATGTTGCTGTCATCATTGTCACCATCACCATCTATTGAGTAACTCCAATGCTAAGCATCTCATCTCTTTTATTTATTTATTTATTTATATTTATTTTTTAATTTAATTTCATCTCTTTTAGCACAGCTGATTTCCACCCAAGCCTGGGAAATGGTTACCATTGTTCTTTTATTACTAGAGGGAACAGAAGCTCACAATCTTTAAATACTCTTCTAGAACCACACAGGTTTCTAGAGCCAGTACTTGGGGAAAGTCTTGCATCTCAGCGGCCACCCAGATCCTCTGAGAGGAGGCAACCCTGAGAGTTGCCCTCTCCCCTGCCAACCCCATGTCTCTGGCTTACTCTCCTTTCCACTGGCACCCACCCCATCCTCATCTCTTTTGGTTGGTCCTCCTAGGCTCTTTGTTGATGACAACATGGAGGAGGGGATGCACATTTTAAATGTTTCTTTTGCTTTTCACATGTGATTTGATGCTGCCTGTTCTCAATTCAAAAAGCAGGTGGAATTAGGTTTATATGTCACTTAGAAAACCTCATCTGTAAAATATAACTCTTTGTTCTCTTCCTGTGGACCATGAAGCCATCTAGAATAAAGATTGGCTAAGCTTCTGTACACAGACATGCCATTCTGACCTGAGGGCGTGAGTCAACAAGACAATTCCACTTGCTAATTGTTTGTCTCTGAAGGCTGAACTACAGCTGGGAAAACATTGGCACACACAGCCCATGGCCTGTAGCAACCATTTCCTTCATGACAGCTCACCTGCCAATGTGATATTTGGTAACAGTCAATACTTATCCTTACCTACCAGGACCATGCTAGCTCTTCAGTTATCCATTCAACTAACTCTCAATGAAGCAGATCCTACTATTATTCCCATTTCATAGATTAGGAAGTGGAGTGACTTGCCCCAGTTCCCACAGCTCCTGCACATTTGTGTTTCAGACAGTCTGGCTCCCAGCCCTTTGGTTTAATCCCCAGGACATGCTGCCCTGAGAAGGGGTAACAGGGCAATGGATGTGGAGTCAGACCTAATAGCTCCAGCACATCTTACCCAAAATATTAGTGAAAAAGTGAACAGTGAATCAACCAACCAGTAAGCAACTATGCCACACACAGAGAGAGAAATCCTTGTTTTACTTTTCACTGGCTTGAATGAATTGGCCAGCTGCTTTGATATTATATGAACATAAATGAGGCCACTTCAGCAATTCTGAAGGAAATTTCCTAATGATGAAACAAGTCGTAAACCCCTTTCTCCCACATGCAAAATCAAAGCTACTTTCCAATCTGCTCATCTTTCAGTGGGATTCTTGCATCGCACGCTCCCTTGTGGAATCTATAATGCTATTTTATCATCTTTTGGCTTTTAGTCTTCTAGATGAGAAATCCATGCCCATCTGATTCTTCTTCCTTTGTAATTTATTTGTTCTTTTTTAAAAAATTTACTTATTATTTTCAGGGAGAGGGGAAGGGAGAGAGGCAAAGAGGGAGAGGGACATCAATGTACGGTTGATTTTCACCTGCCTCCAGCCACAGTCCTGGCTGGAGACCTGGCTTGCAACCTGGCTTGCAACCTGATTATGTTGCCCTGGCTGGGAATTTATTTGTTCCTTACTTTTGCAGGCTTATAGACTTTCCTCTTTATTCTTGTCACATAGGGGATATTCCCTAATTATTCCTGGCCATGTGTCTTTACTCAGTAGAGCTTCCTACACCTACAGACTCGAGTGTCTCTTTAGCTTTTCTACTGTTTGTTTATAAACTGTCTCTCCTCCATCTGTTTGTTTTTCTTTTTCCTTCTGGGACTTATTTTCCATCTAAAAGGTACCTTGGATCTACTCTGTAGTCTCTTTTTCCCAATGCTTCCTTCTCTTGTGCTTTGAAATAATCTCTTCTTCATCCATGAGGACACTCATTTGGTTCTCAACAGTGACCATTCTCTACTCCAATGTAGCCAGTGATTTTTTTTTCCCCCACAGGAAATGGGGTATTTGCTCTAAGAAATAATTATTGTGTTAGGTTTAAGTTTCTAATAGCTGTTTGCTAAGACACCATTCCAAGTGCCCTCACCTGTATTCTGGTGGAGGACCAGGACCCTGCCACCACCACCACCCGCAGAGTGTTATTTGTTTTGTTGCTCAGCAGGGCCATGGACACCCTGCTGAAGGGGGAGGTCAAGGGTCACCTCTGGCCTTGGGCAAATCCCAGGAGCACTTTGTGAGTTCTGGTCTTCTCACATTCTCTCAGGAGTAAATACCAGCTTTGACTTCCTCCTTAGTTCTTTGGGCCACAAGAGCCCAATTACCTGACAAGCTTTGTGGGGTTACATCCAGGGTCCTCTTTTCAGACCTTCAAGTTTCTGAATGTTGCTAGAGTCCTCAATACTCATCTCAGGCTCCTTCTCAGCTCAGAGAGGCTGGGAAGAAAGCCCCACATTTGTTCCTAAACCCCAACAGGGCCAAGGCCCCAGGACTGCTGGTGGAGAAGTAGCCAGCTTCAACTGGGAGAGGCATCCACACCCATCTTCTAGCACCCTGTCTCACAGCTTCTCCACCAAGGCATCTGTCTCCATGCACTTGTGTTAATTAGCACAGAGACATTAAGGATGTTTGTGGGAATCTTCTTGGAAATAGTCAGTTACACCTCAGAATTTATTTAGCATCATAATCCTTTTTTTAATTAGGAGGCACAGAGAGAGCAGATACGTACTTGATTATTAATGATAGCTATTAGTAATAACATACCATTTTTGAGTGTTTACCATGTCTGGGCTCTCTGTAACCATTGTTTTAACTACACTGCATCTGTTCATTTAATCCTCATGATACTCAGTGAACTAGGCATTCTTTTTTTAAGATTTTATTTATTATTTTTAGAGACAGGGAAAGGGAGGGAGGCAGACAGGGAGAGAAACATCAATGTATGGTTGCCTTTCACCTGCTTCCAGCTACAGACTTGGCTGGAGACCTGGCTTGCACCCTGGTTACCTGCCCTGACTGGGAATCGAACCAGTGACCTTTGGGTTCTCAGGCCGGTGCCTTATCCATTGTGCCACCAGCCAGGGCAAGCATTCTTGTTTTTACTCTTCAGATAAGAAAACGGAAATGTCAAGAAATTAAATTGCCCAGAGATGCTCAGTTGGTAAGTGGTAAAGTTGAGTCCACATCCAAAGCTGAATACTTTTCATAGTACTTAGGACACTTTGTGAGATTTCTTTGTCTGCATGTTTATTTATCTGGTCTCTGTCTTTCCACTGGACTGTGTGACCATAGGAGAGGCATTTTCTTCTCTATTATGGGTGGACCCAACACCCACCATAGGGACTGGTGCACAGTGGCCTCTCTATAGGTACCAGTGAGAGAGCAGAAGACCTGCTCTTCAATTTCTCATTGACAAGACACATTCCTTTCACTGTCTCCTACTGTATTGCTGCCTTTGTCCTTTACTACAAGACAAGCTGAAAGGTGGCATGGAGATGGGGGATTGGTTCAGCCACTCCACTGGTTCTGAATTGGGCAGAGGGAAGGGGACTGAGCTGCTCCCAAAGGCTGGGAATTGAAGAGCGGGCTAGAAGGCCAAGGCCAATCCTCAAATGAGCATCTGGCATGGTCTCTAGCGTAAACCCTCAGACACCAAAAGACAGGACCTCACAAGACCCCAGAGAACAGACAGGGGTTGTGCCAAAAGAAGGTCAGCAAAAGAGTAGGGCATTGTCCCTTGCCCAACCAGGCTTTTCCCCTGACACCTGCTTTGTGCTGACACCCTTCACTCTGGGGACTTCATCAGTGTGCACTGTGGCTTACTGCAACCCATTCTGAGCTGGGGACCCATCAAAGAAAGGGTTTGTGTGTCTCCCAACTCTCATTCCTTCCAGTCACATGGCTGCTATGAATCCAATTAACACATGAGTGAGTGCAGGAGCATTGAAAGACCAGGGTAAAGAGCTGCTATTTTATTTTTTAATTCTGCTTTTTCTCTTTGAGGGAGAAAATTTTAGAGAGATTAATGATTGTGATGACAAATATATTTTAAAATTAGGGGCGGCACGTCTTTCCTCATCAATTCCTATTCTTTGGGTCATTAAACCTTGAAGTTTTAAACAGAAAGACACTCACTCAATTAAAGCAGGGCTTCAGAGATGTGTGGAATGTCAAGAAATGGGCCTCAAGTCCTTTTTACCATTCGTGACTGTGACAACTGTGTTTTGGCAAATCTTTGTGCATTAGCTTACTAAGTATTTTCTTAAGTGTCTATTGTTTTGGTAGGATCACCTGTCAATTCACATTCCAGCCTGGTCTCCAGCCCAGCTTATTCTCCAAGTCTCTAATCCCATGTCCCAGGCATGCTCTGCACATCCCAGAATACTGTTCCAATGTCTGTCTGCAGGAAATCACCACCCTCAGAGGAGCCACAACATATCTGCATTAATGAGAAAACCTGATGGCCACACAACTTTGTCCACCTGTTTCCAAAGAAACCCTACCCCACACTCCTAACTAGCACCTGGTTATCTGCAGGCTTCCCCTTTAGAGGGACCAGCAGTAAGCTACAGTGCACAGATCAGCCTCCTGGCCTTTCAGATTGTGACCTGCCTACAGTGCCCAGTTTTGGCCTACAGGACAGGTGCAGGCACTCCCTGATACACATGGACAGATTGACATCCACCCCCAACCTATGATTCGAGGTTCTCCTAATCCCCCCATCTGCCCACTCAGCCCTGGTACAACCAGCTTCCTGACACATTCCTTTCATCTCATGTCTCTGGTGTTGTTTCCCATCTCTGCAAACCCCTGCTAGATTTTGAATCCAATTTCTGTAGTGACACTTCTTGGTAGCTTGAGTCATTTTCATTTCTGTTCCATAGGTTAGGCTATGTCCCAACACAATGAAGGTCTCTTCTGGGTCTCAAACTCCCGGTTATGTTACACTGGCCCCATCTTCCTCCCTGTTTGGGCTCAGCTCAATGGAAATTTGCCTTCAGAATTTTATGGGAAAATTATTTTCCCCCTAGAATTGTAACCCAAACAAACTATCAAGACTGACTACATTTTCAGACACATAATTGCTCTGTAAATATATATCCCATCCACAATGTCAGCGGGCTCCTGGGAGATGTGCCACACCAAATGAGAGGAAAACTAAGATAGACAAAGATGTGAGATTTAGGAAACAGGGACTCCAAAAGGAGGGAGACAGAGGGACTTCCCAGGGTGAGAGGGAGAGGAAGTCAGAGGACACAGGTGCAGAGGAGGAGCAAGGAAGACTGCAGGACAGCTGTCTTCCCGGAAAGAGGGAAATGGCAGATTGCCTAATGCCTTTTGCATTTTGAGAGGAGATTTGCAATTCTCATAGAGAGTTTAGGAATAAATTAGTGATAAGTAAGTAAGAACTAATGCAATGAAATAGCAAATCAATTAAATCTGGAAAAACAAAAGAGCTATATAAGGAAGGGAAAGAAGCCATCATACACCACATGGCTGTGCTGTGAATGATAGTTCTGTTGCTACAAAATGTAATTTCCTCAACTCAAATATCTACCTACTCAAGTAGCCCATACTGGGCTCATGGGGGAGGAAAGGCCTATATAAGGTGGTGGAGGGGGTGAACATGGAAGGAAGTGAAATCCTCCATAATTCTCCAAATAGGGAGTCAGATAAAACTCAAGTTAAAAAATAAAGAAAGAAGAGTACACATATATTATTTAGAAATGTGAAGATAAGTATGAGAAGAAACAATGGAAAGATTCTAACAGAATTGCCTCTGGGGAGTATAATGTGTGATGTGGAACTTGGGGACAGGACACAGCTGTTTTTGTAATAAGCCCAATTTGAAAATTTTGACTATGTTTGCATCACTGATAAAAATATATTTTTGAAGTTTAAAGGGAAACTCAGAGGACACTGGGGTTCTAAAACCTGACTTGATAAACACAATGTGGAATCATGACGCCTGCTGAATTTCCAGTGTTTCCTGGCATTCATGCAGTTGGCTAGTGTCATAATTTGGGGGCCAGATATAGTTATAGTTTTGCAATTAGCTGATAAGCGTAATTGATCTTTTTACCTCATTATTTAATTATTCCCTATCTTCTAATTACCTATGTGGACTTCGTAATAACTGGGAAATGGCAAAAGGTGAAATTTTTTTAAAAAGTCAAGATTTACTTATAACGGTTAGTAGTGCTATTTCTGGATTTAACTGAGCAATAAGAAAAACTGTCTATTCCTCTGAGCCATGTTCTGTACTACATGTCTAAGTAAAATCCCCCTTGAATGGTTTTATTGCATTCATGCTCAATTTAAGGCTGTATGGAACACATATTTAACCAGAAAGAAAGTTGATCTTGCCTTCTTTTGCCTTCCTTTACCTCCTTTCATCTGAAAGACAGTTACAGTGTTTCAATCCTACATCCTAGAGTTGCTGCCATGGAACAACATGGAACTGAGGAAGCTCCACAGAAATCATTTTAAGTCTGCAGATTTTGCTGTATGCTTTGCCCTTTCTGGTTTGTCTTCTAATCAGTGGTCATCCAGCTCAAACAGTGTGAGTTGGGGGAGGTGGGTAGAGGGCCAACCTTGTATCAGTCCTACTGGGATTCAGAATCAACCCTCACATAACCCTATCACTGTAGAGATGAGAACAGAGAAGTTTACTAAGTTACCCAAGGCTACAAAGCAGCTACGTGGGCAAAGAGGGTTTTGAGCACACTTCCCAGTGTCTGTGATGTATGTGTTTCTTTGTCCATCCTGGCTGTGCTCATCAACCTGAAACCTTTGCTGTGCCTCACCACACCCCCTCCAGTGTTCACAGGGTGATCACACAAGTATGGTTCGAGAATTCAGTGAAACAGTCCTGTGAAGCCCTTAGAATAGCCGGGCACAACAAAAGGGGACAACAACTACTGCCTTCTTGTGTTTTTATTATTGCTGGTGTTATTGTTAAACTATCTACTTTTCCCCAGAGTTTATTTTTTAATGCAGAGACATATTTGGATTCTGTGTGACTGGAATTTGCAAAGTCTGCTGGACACAGTCCCACAGAAAGTCGCTGATGAGAACTTCCTAGGAACAAGAAAGGGTGGGGATGATGGAGCAGGTGCTCTGAGTAGGACTGGCTAACGAGAGGGACCAGAGTGTATTTCATTGTCCAAGGTCATTTACACATGAAAGGGTGCTCTGTTCTCTCCTGTGACAGTGTCTCTGAGCTGGACCTGAAAATGCAAAATGAAACTGAGAATCTGGATGCTGTCCCATGCCTTCTACGGAGGGAAAACGGGTGGGGGCTGCATCACATCTTTTAGCCTGACCAGGACTTGAATTATCTCATTTGTCAGATAAGGGCACACCTTGTCTTCCCGGTGTCCATGTGGATCTGACCTTGAGTGAACATAGACAGGCATCCAGGGACTGGAACAGCGGGGCACTGCGATCCAGCCAACCCCATCTGCAGGCTTGGCTCTCCAGGGGGTCAGATGAAACCCCAAGACCCCAGGAAACCTGGGATTTCTTCCCAGGCAATCTAACTGGCCTAGTCCTGGGCCCTCCCTGCTTCACTGGTATTATGTGGTCCCAAATATTCTTAGGGAAAGGATGGGTCAATGGTGTTATAGTTAGAAGGAACCCTGAAAATAATAACCACCTCTTTATGGGGTATCATCTTTGTTCAAACCAAGTCTTTAGATACCTGATGTGTAAACTGGTAAAAACTGCTATTGTCCTCAAGACATGAATGGAGACTGGAAGCCCCTGCTTTGCCTGCCCCGTATAGGATCACTAGCCCCTAGAATCCTGGAGCACTGTTAGGAAGCCCATGACTCGTCCACCTTGAGTTTACTGCTAAGGAAGCAAGTCCGGAGAGGCATGGTGTGTTCCAGGTGTGTTCTAGAAGTGTTCAGGGTGTTTGAAGCTGCTGGGATAGTCTCTGACAGAGATCTTTCACTCCCAGAGGAGCCCCTGGCTACACCCAGATACTGACCTCCCTCCCCATCTTCAGTGGGATCTGAGTGAGAGTTTTGGTTTCTTGAACAACCAATGCTGGTTTTGGTTCTCAGAAACACACACACACACACACACAGAGTCACAAATTAGAAAGCTATAATTCTTGTCAAAAACATTGCAACAGGAAATAAATGTAAATTGGGGCTGCCACTCTGCCACTCCTCTCGGTCACCAAGGAAAAGCTCATTTTCTGCCCTGATGCCTAGATATTTGTGGCATAAATGGATCCCCTCTTCTGGCTTGAACAACCACCCTTACTTCCTTGGAAGTTGCGGCTCCCCTCCTCGCAGACCTGCCGTGCTCACACTGAGCATTGTCGGCACCCACCGTGGTAAGTTCTGAAGCAGCTGGGGCTTCTGATGCTGCAGGTCTCAGGCATAACCGAGACCTTGCTGTGCTCACAAATTCCCAGGTGCTTAGAGAGCCATGGTCTCTGCTTACATCGGGGTGGTGACAGGAGCATGGAGAGACATGGCTGTTCTTACATGGCCTCATACACAGCCAGAATTTTAACTTTGATTTCCTTTCCTCCTGGTAAACAGAGTTAGAACCTGGCTCCTGTGCCCACCCACTCTCCCATTCACATGATCAGAAAGTCGAATCTTCTCCACTTGACCCTCCGCACACCATCCGCTGAATGTGGCGCCTCAATGGCATGGCATCAGGCATCAGCTCGACCTTTGTAAAGAAAGTGGTCTTAGAGCCAGGCTATCCAGGCAGGGGCCAGTCACACAGGGAGCCACACAAGAGGCACATCTCCAAGCTGTTGCGAGGGACTCACATGTCAGCATCGCTGGACTCTGCAGTGGCAGTGACCATAGTTAGAGGCATGTGTCATTGTGGGAATGACTGAACCTGCTCTGCCAGCCAGAGCCTGGGTAAAATACATATGCTGGTGACCACTTACTCCAGATACTGACCAAATGTCACAGCTACACCTATATAAGCTCATGGCCAAGTTTAACACTGAAGCTTGGTGTTTTTGGTCAATCTGTTTCATTTTTCCACTCTAGCCATTCACTCATGCAACCACTTAGCAATTATTTCTTGCACACTGCTATTGGCACTAACCATGGTGAACACTAGAGAGGCAACGATTAACAAGAAAGGTGTCCGTCTTTCCTCATAGCATTTACAGTTTGGTGATTTACACTTATATAAATAATAACTTACAATTAACAGCACCATGAATGCTGCCATGGGGCTCGCTGTGGAGTCTGCCCTGTCTATCGGTACCAAGGTAGGTTCCCTGAGCAAATGACATTTTAGCTGCCACCTGAAGGAAAAGCAGCATCAGGTCAGGGAAGAGCACTGCTCTCTGCACCAACCACCCAGACTCCCTCCTCCACTGTTTATAGTCTTAGAGCAAAGGTCGAGCATCTTGCCCAGGTCTGAGTGTTAAGGGGCCAGTGTTCTCTAAGGCCAGTGTTGGGAAGCAGTGAGTGTTGTGGGATGCAACTGTCTCACCCCACAGCGAGATCCTGTCTTTATTTACTTTCTTGTGTTAGGGACTGTGATCATTTTCCTGTAAGGACATGGGGTGGTTTCTGTGGCTTCTGTGGTCTGACCTTGAAGGGAGATGCCAAAGATGACAACTTTACTCTCTGGGATTACACTATGGCCCTGAGAATCCCAGTTTTTCTCTTAAAAATATTTGGGAAAACAAAGTTTCCATACAGCTGAATGAAGAGGAAATTCGTAGATTAAACAGTTTTGTCTTCTCTGAGCTAATTCTTGCTCTACACTGGACATCTGAGCTGTCTTAATGAAGAGGCAGTGTGAGCGCAGGCTTCTGTGGCTCCATCTTTCTCCCTGGAGTTAGGCTCTGATCTGTCCGCTTCAGGAAGAGGCCTCAGGGAAGGAGGTGCTGCTTTTTGAGCTTCCCTGAGAACTTGCTGCCTGAGTGTTGATGTGAGTGACCTCCCAGGCCTCCAGGCCCTCTATGCTGCCCAATACCTACCTCTGAACTCTCACGTGCAGATCCTGGGAGCTTTGCCTCAGACATGTACGGGGCTGCACCACGTCTGTTCTTCTGCAAGCTGCTAGAAGAACATGTGGCTCGTGTGGTCGCTCTTTCTCTTTCTAGAGAGCCACTGTTGGGCTCAGGGTCCCTTGCAGTCCTCAGAGTCCTTTAAAACACAGCTGTAGCTCTCCAAAGATCCCACTTCTGTGACGCTGGCCTGTGAACCCAAAAGTTTGATTCCCCAGTCAGGGCACATAACTAGGTTGTAAGCCAGGTCTCCAGCCAGATTCCTGGCTGGAAGCAGGTGAAAAGCAACCATATATTGATGTCTCTCTCCCTCTCTGCCTCTCTCCCTTACCCTCTCTCTAAAAATAATAAATAAAATATTTTATTTAAAAGAAAAACAATCTTTGTGTCACTGAGAATGTTCTTATTGAACAGAGTCACATTTCTTTGCTAAGAAACATGCCTCTCCCTGCCCTAAGGACCAGCCTCTGCACCAAGAGGGAGGTCAAGGACTAACTGCCTCAAGAATTGTGTTTATGTGTTGCTGTTGGAGGTTTTGGCTGAAGTTCTAGTAAATGCTAGACTTCACTGTCCTTCTGACATCTTCCTGGTTCACCCATTTCAGTGATCTATGAAGGACACTTCAGAATGAATAGGGGACTGAAAAAGCATTTAGGAGAAACTATGTGGACTCTTTTCATGTGATTATTAAACAAAAGTGTCTTCATGGCAAACACCTTTCCCAAGAGACCCCTGTGCATGGAAGGAAACCTTGACTTCTCAGCTGCACATGGAAAATCCTATGTGGCTGTCACTCCTTGTCATGTTGGGGTTGGGGGCACTTAAACAAGAGCTGGCTGTTGTGGGACCTGGGTACCCCCAGTGAGGAATCTGCCTCTTCCTGCCTTGTGGTGGGCCACAGGCTGTTGAAATCCAACCAACACAGAAATCATCCTAGAAGGTGGTCACAGGCAGTGGGAGTTATTCCCCAAATGTGGCTGTCTTGGGCTGGCCTGTGTCCACCCTCCCCCAAAGGCTTATCCCTGAGGCTGCCTGGGGCTAACCCCATCATCATAGCCTGCTCAAGGACCCCCAACATGACTTCTCTCAAAGAATGTCAGTTGGTGGGTCAGTGTCAGATCTGGAGAGGCTTCTGTTTGTCACTTAGGGCCACTTACATGCCATTTGTATTTCATTCACAGTTATGTTCCCAGGGCCTCCCATAGCACCTGCCATACCATAGATGCTCAACAGATATTTGTTGACAAGTGTTGCACTCCAGGATAACTTTTCAGGTGTGCCCAGGCTACCCCTCACCACCTCCCTTTTCCCTGGGATACCTGAGAGCTGCTGGCAGCTGTGGACTCACACAGGCTTCCCAACCACACATTGGCAATTGTCAGAGCCAACACATAGCCTGCCATCTTGGGAGTGAGGGTTTCTCCTCAGTAGCAGAGCACACTCTGTTCCCAGTTAAACCATGCTATTCTAGCATATAGCACTTTTTTTCAGTCCAGCCCCTTTCAAGACTAACTCTGGACATCTGGTTTCCAGTCAGGACTCTCCTACCATGGTCACCTAGTCCTTCAGGCTCCCCTTTGTGACTCCTCTCCATGGAAGGTGCTTGGCTCCAGTCTCCTTCTCTACTGGAGATGTAGCCAACACAGCTGGCACCTTCTCTCCCATGCAGAGGGATAACTAGGATAGGCCACTAGTTTGTGAGTAAACCATACTCGAGAACTGTCTGGTTTTGCTAACTGTCCTACCTCCCCCATGCATGTGAAAAGGCTTAATAAGCATTTGTTGGGTGAGTAGATAAATGAAGCACTATTAGGTGGTTCTCTGGAGTGCTCACCACCTTTTGATGTACTGTGTGTAGTTGTGAGCTTTGATATACTCACTGTCCATCCCCTCTCACTAGAGTGTGAGGCATCCGTACTGTGAAGTGAGTACCTACAAAATGGCAGCACACAGTAGGGTCTTTAGAGACATGCTCAGTGAAATAATTTATCTTTCTATTCTGACACAGAGCAGATATTTAACAAACAGCCTATCTGATACATTGCTTCAACTCCCAAAATTAGTTCACCAGTTATATATTAGTATAAACTCAGCACTTATCACATGTATGTATGTAACATATTAACACATGTATTAACAAAAAAGCCCAGCCATTTTAATATAATGAGAATTGTTTGTGCAACATCAACATAACCTGGCAGCCAAGGAGAGTGGACTGGAATGCGAATGTGTGAACAATGAGGACTTCACTGGGCTAGTCAGCAGAGGCAGTAGACACCATTGAGTGAGCATGTGTACCATGTGGCCATGGCATTAAAAATAACAGAGTAGAACAATTAATCTGCATCAAATTTTTGCAATAAGCTTTAACATTCCTCCAAGGAAACTATTTGGATAATTCAGAAGCCTGCAACTACAAACAACTGGTGATTGTCTTCATCACAAGAATGTGCCCACTCATGTATGTCTCATGCATTTTTTCTGGAGAAACATCAAATCATCCAGGTGACTCAGCCCCCCAACAGACTAGATTTGGCACCCTATGACTTCTGGCTTTTCCCCAAATTTAAAATCTCCTTTGAAAGTAAACAGATTTCAGATCCATTGATGAGATTCAGAAAAATAGGACAAGGCAGCTGATGGCAATTGGGAGAACTATGTGAGGTCCCAAGGTGCCTGCTTTGAAGGGGACTAAGGTGTCATTGTCCTATGTACAATGTTTCTTGTATCTTCTTCAATAAATGTCTCTATTTTTCATATTACATGTTGAATACCATCTGCACAGATCTTGTATGCACTTTTATAACATTTATTAACCATCTACTGTGATCCAGTTGCTAGTGCTATTGGTAATCCTGACATACAGACCATTGTGTAACATGAAAAAGCAGAAAACATTGCCAATGGGGTTGTCTATCCACAGAACCTGAAACTAAGTCAGCTAATTCCTAGTGCATGAGGCTGGAAGAGTGACAAAAGGCAGGAGAAGGGTAGGCACTAGCTGTACCTCAAGTCATGATTATTCCTTTTAGACATTAGAGGTAGGGGTGGTTATGTATTTGTGAAAAAATAGCATGTGCTCAGTTCTAGACATTGTGCATTGTAATTTAACCTACAAATACTCATCATGGAAGGAAACTTAGGAATCCCTGGCCTAGGGCTTCTCAACTCCCTGAGATTATATCCCAATAATGACATAGTCATGGACCTATCACAATAAAAACAAAAAGCCCACTTTTCACAAAAATGTTTTAAGAAACATACACAGTGCTAATGAGACTAAAGCTAGTGCTTATGGATTTAAACACCAAAGTGCTTATTGCAGTAGTACCTGTAAATATTAGTGCATTACTTCTATATACTGTAAAACAAGTCAATGTTAAACAGTAATATTATGTGCAATTCATGTTCCTGATTTGACTGGAACATGAAAAACAACACCAACGACATTAATTGCTCTAACATTGCTAATGGTGAGGCACTGGAGGGGCTTTTACTAATTTAAGAGATCCAACCCTTTGCGTTTTTTCCCAGCTCCATAGTCAAGGATGTCACATTGGTTTCTTGAACTTAGCCATCATGGGAGTATTTATACTGGAGAATTGACAAGCACTACAAGTCAGGGCTTCTTTTCATTCCCTCCCTTCCCCACTTTCTTCCTTTCTTCCTTTTGTGAGCCAGTTGTTACCAGCACACCTCCAACCTGCATCCCACCTAAACCAAATTTACACCCAAGTATCTATTGTTTTCTGTGGAGATTCGCTGCTGAGTTTTAGTCTCTTTCTAACAGATGGAGAAACTAAGGTTTGGAAAGATTGTGGAACTGGCCCATTGTAACACAAGTTAAGATAACAAAACTAAACTAAACACCCAAGCCTATTTTACCCCCACCAAATTCATTGCTTTCTCTGCAATGTTTGTGTCTGACTGCTAGGACATACTGTGCAATGTTTTGAGCCAGAATTGCTTTACATTTAGAATTTGAGATGTTCAAATTAAATACTTCAGTAAAGTTATGTTTTACATGGAGTGTCACAAAAGAGTACATTTGCAAAAATTATTGGAGAGTGTTCTGTTCATAGGATATCATTCAATGTTGCTCAGCTGTGTAGTTATTTTTTATTACTAATGAAAACATATTCCCCTAATTGTTCAAAACCATCTCAGGACTGATAAGTATACAATATAAGTATTTTATAGGTGTAATTCAATTAATCTTTAAAGAAAAATATCTATGGGATGCATGTAAACATACTGGTTAAATTGTACGTCTTCATTTCTTCCACTCCGATGACTGAGACTGTGGAGAATAGATTATAAAAATTGCACCAAAGAGCTTATTCTT
The DNA here is from genome assembly GCA_004026585.1 of Noctilio leporinus. NCBI lineage: Eukaryota > Metazoa > Chordata > Mammalia > Chiroptera > Noctilionidae > Noctilio > Noctilio leporinus. The sequence goes on along the minus strand of PVIW01004172.1, from coordinate 63,810 downwards.
TTTTTATCGCCTGTCAAATTATTGCTGTGACACCCATAGCTGGTGGTGAAACATTGCAATCCAATGCTAGCTAGCAATGAAACGCAAAGTGTGAGTTGTGCATTGAGTTTAGGTAATGTACCAGAAAATACTGCTTGAAAACACTAATTTTCTCAATATATATTAGTAGTCATGATGTTTACCAATGAGAAGTGAAGATGTTTTTAAACAGTTTGTTAACTTGAAGTCTTGGCTGGGATGCCTGGAAGTACTGTGTAGCTGGTGTTAGGATTGGAGACATAGGCCTCCTCAGCACTGTGAGGTCTTGGCTGACATTCTCACACAGCTGGCTCAGGGAATGTCCTGGGTCATGTGAACTCTAACTCTATTCCCCACATTACTCCTAATTGAACAGCTTCTTCTCTCTTCTCCATGCCACCTCTACTTAGCTTTTACCAGGGATACATACCCAATTCCTGAAGGAAAACTCCATACACATTCACCCTTGAGCCAGTCATTCTACTGAAGGAGAGCAGAGCTATAATTAACAACACATCTCAATCTGTTGAGCAAAGAGCTGGTTCAATTTAATTTATATGGTCTACAAGAAAATAAAATAAGAGAAGTACAGGTATGTTATTATCAGCCTAAGGTGACGCCAGCATTCAAACATTTTATTATCTTACTATTGAGCAGTGTTTCCAAGAAGAGCCTCTTTGTCTCATCTGCTGTTCTTAGAAACCTATTCTTCAGTTTTAAGGAATAATCATTGTCTAAGAGCACAAGGGAAAAAATAGTTCCTTGTTGATATTAAAATGGTTAACCTGAATGAGTCTGCAAAAAGCTGGTTCCATCTTTGCCCAATTTGACTTTCCAATACTCTCTGTCTTTATGTGTTTGTGACATGGTTAGAACCTAATATTTGGTGGCTTCAATTCTTGTGCCTTTAAAAATAATCCTCATTGACAAACTGTGGAAAAAGGGTCAAAATCTGAGAGTGTCTTCTGGCTCTCACACATTGTTGCAACATTGCATAGAACTTTTGCTGGTTTCCATGAGGCCTATGGCTGCTGTGCTTCATTTCCAGACTAAAGGTGTGGGAATGAATATGCTTGGCCTTCATCTCATCCTAATAACTATCTACTGATATTCAAATGAGCACAGAGCAATCCAGCACTGAAGCTGGTCCCCTTTCTGCACTCTAGTCTAGTGGCAAGCAAAATTATACATTAATTCAACAATCACATTAAAGAATCCTGTGGATGTAGAACAAGACATCCACACCAAAGTGCACTTCAACCAAAGCAGAAGCGGAGTCTAGTGGGAGAACCATTTCCTGCAGGATGAAGAGTCCAGGGAATGATTCACCACTTCAGATGGGCAGCTGGCATTTGCTTCCATTTTTCTTGTTTATATTTATAGTAAAATCATTATCACTTTCTAGTGACATCCTTATGACCCCAGGAATTAGGTCTGACTGGATTATATTGAAAGGATTAGAACAAGAAGAAAAGAATTATTTTTCAATGTCATTTGTTTAACAACTTAAATACATTTTATATACATTTTATGATAGTAAAATAAAACTTTTGATAGCTAAGAGGGAAGGGTAGGGGTAGGAGTGGAGCAAAAAGGAAAAAGGATTTATGGGCATAGACAACAGTGTAGTGACTGTGAGGGGAGGGGTATAAGGGCACTAAGTGGTAATGGAAAAATACAATCAAAATAAATAAAAATTTAAAAACCTTTATGGAGGGATTTATTTTAAAATTTTGGTAGAATATTTGGAATATATGTAGAACCTCTAAGAAAAAATTAATAAAATTATCCTTAATCTCACTCCCAGAGGGAAATCTTTTTAATGGGTGTATTCCATCACAACAGGTATTTCTACTACAAACATCATAGAGCCCCTAAAAATTCTCAGTTCTGCAAAATTAAAAAAAAAAACAAAACAGGGGGTTGGGGCAGATTCACAAAATCTATGGAACTTTGCAACTAAAACCCTAACAAAAACAATCTTATCTGCATGTCCCTGTAGGGCACCCTTAGTGATATCTGGAGATGTTTTGGTTATTAGGACTAAGGATACTACTGGCATTGAGTGGATGAGGTAAGAGGTGCTGCTAATGCCCCACAATATACAAACTAGCCGACAGCAAAACCTTATCCAGCCAAACAGTCAGTAGTGCTAACCAAAAAATCCAGCCTTAACCACTTACCCTGTAAAGACCTACTCCTTACTTCTCTCCTCATCTTCTCATTACTGATTCATTTATTCATTTACAGACATATACAAAAATTTACAGAGAATACAAAAATGAATAGGACACAACCCCACCCCAGAGAATTCCACATTCTGGGTGATATGAACAATATCAACAAAATCAGTTTGTTTTATATTTATTAATTCATCTAACCACCCTATGAGAAAGTCCTAAGATAATTTTTATTTTACAAATACAGAAATTGGTACATTAACAACCACTGCAACAGACAAAAGAGCCAACATCACCATGCAAATAATGCTGCAGGATCATAGCAAATTTACTGAATTCTTTTCATGCCAGGTTCTATGGGTAAAGTGGTAAGCAAAAGCCTGACTTAATTAATAATTGATATAATTTCTGACAACCATTGGTTATTTTGACATTATATGCCAAAATTTAAGCAAATTTCATTTTACTTTTTAAATGCTTATTTTTCAAAAATTATTTCTCCAAAATCTGACTTATCCTTTCATTTTTTAAAGGATAAAAATATCCTTTACATTACCTCTATATTGACCTGTGGATTCTGGCGGAAAAAAAAGAACATGTATAATTGTACCAAAGACAGCATTTTAAAGGAAACAACTGTTCAAAAGTTCCCAAGGCCCTCATAATTGTGTTCTAGGATGAAAGGGAGTTCCCAGGTGGTGTCTATGGGGCAAGGATATGGACACAGAGCTGGACAGACTCTAGCCCCATAAAGGGAAGGATCTTAATAAGGAGTCTGCTCCCTTGAACTTTGGCATGACAATGGGCCTAAAAGCAAAAGCCTTTGTCATTCAAGCGAGTCAAGACCCTGTGGGACATGTAGAGCATCCCCAAGCCTTTAGCTGGTTATGGTGTGATCACATTAGAATGGAAAACAGAATTGAAAGGCAAGAAATCAAAAGATTCCTTCAGTTACAAGGTTTTCCTTCAATTCTTTTCTTTTAGGAAATACCAAGATTAAAACAAACTAACAAATTGATCTGGAATTGTGTGTGCTTTTTCAAGTATTTTTAAAACTGAGTTGTAATTAACATATTTCTTTCTTTCTTTCTTTTTTTCATTGAGGTGATTGACAGATAACATCGTGTCAGTTTAGGGTGCATTGATTGGATGCATTTAAGTAGATACTGTAGTACGATTACTACCGTAGCATTAGCTAACACTTCCGTCAGGTCACATGTGGTGAGAACGTTGAAGGTCTAGCCTCTTAGCAACTTTGAAGTTTATAATACTGTGCTGTTGACTCTAATCATGTGCGGTGCATTAGACCTTCAAGATTTATTTATCTTCTAGTTGCAAATGTATACTCTTTGATCAATGTCTCCCCAATTCTCCCACTCCCAGCACCTGCAGCCACCATTCTACTCTGTTTTTATGAATTAAGCTTTTTGAGGTTTCATATATAGATGAGATCATACAGTATTCACCTTTCTCTTGTCTGATTTATCTCATTCATCATAATGCCTGCAAGGTCCATCCACATTGTCATAAATGGCAGGATTTCCTCTCAGGGATGAATAATATTCCATTTCTGGGTACATAACCAAAGGAAATAAAAATAGGACATTGAAAAACATGTCTGCACTCTCATGATCATTGCACAGTTACAATAGCTAAGAAATATAAACAACCTACGTATCCATCAATGGATAAATGGCTAAAGATGTGTGTGTGTGTTTAAGGATAGTGAGTGAGAAATGAAGAATTGTTCCAGCCAACAGATGGCCAGCTTCCTCTTGAACATCCAAGTTACTTATTTAACTTGCAGGCCTTTGAGTCATTGGTTGGCTATCCCAGAAGGCATTTATCTGCCCTGCCAGGAAAGCTATTCATAAGCATTGGTGAGAAGTGCCCACTATCACCATGGGGCAATCAACAGGGAAGAGGGTTCCTTCACTTCCTTTTTGAGGCAATTTCCTTCTTGCCATAGCAAGCCCCAAATTGGGGGGAATTTATGGCCCACATGCAACCTCAAATCATGAAAATTAGTCACAGGGAGCAGCACTCACCCTGCAGAGCAGGAACACGCTACTTCATGGGGGTGCCTTTGAAACCAGAGTGTACCCTGTGCGTGGGTTTGCTGGGGGTGTGCTGATCTCCCTCCTGTGCAGCTGCCGGCTGATACCATTTTGCTCTTGCTTTGTTCCTCACAACCTCTTTGCACTGAACCCCAGATGCAAGTGAAATGGTCACAAAAGAAGTATCTGGGTTAAATGCGTGCTAAACAGGTTTAAAATTACTGCTCATTGTTTGGAAGCAGATGCAAGCCTCAAACAAATGCAAAACATCAAGGCAGATGCAAAAGGGAGGGCAATTTGAAAATCAGATCCTAAGTGCCTGATTTGGTAGGGGGTGAAATGGGCTGCCTCCCCTGGCCATCCACGAGGCTGGTCAGGCCCACTGCCCAGAAGGACAGTGAGAGCCGTGTACTAAATGCAGGAGGGGCCCAGAAAGGGAGGATAGCCCCTCAGGTTTTTGGCTCTGTCACAGTTTTCTAATTTCTTTAACAATGATTTCTGTATTTCTAGTATCTTGGGAACTGGTATTAAAATGAGCATCAAGCTTTATGAGATTGCCCAGGAGTCTTTTTTCTCCTCTATACACCAAAGCTCCCACATCCCCACCAATGAAGAGCCAATATTTAATCATGGGTTGCTTAGTACACAGTTTTGTTCTTTGTTGTTCCCTGGGCACATTTTGCACACCCATACCACTGGCATATTTTGCAAGTTGCTAACTGACAGGCTTACATTGCATAATTTACTCTTTGAGCCTGGCCCCCTGCATAAACATTTTAACTTTGGCACACAGGTTTCAAGATGATAACTTTGATCATAGAACCTGGATCTTGTCATGAAGTCTTCTCAAAAAGTCTTCCATTTGTCAGAGCACCAGTAGAGAATGAGCTAACATTTCCTATTCTGTACTAGGCATTTTAATAAGCCCTTGGCCCTTACCTCTGTGGGACAGACGTCATTATTTGTACTGACTAGTTGGAACCCTGTCTCCTTTTCAGGTATTTGGTCAAGATCAGGATATTGCACATGCCTGCCTCAATCCCTGTCCCAGTGCCTCATTCATTGCATTCTAGGTCCCATTTTTGTTTGACCGCAATCCGATGCCAACTGGAGTTAGCTAATGCTTTCTTTGGAATTGCTACAACCCAAATGGCCCATGAGACCCAGAGCTTATTGTACTCCCTGAAGGGAAAGTTCTTTCTGGAGCTGGCTGAGTCCCAGTGAATGGGGCACACACAATTGCAGTCAGAGGGTTTGCTATATTGATGGCACTGGACACCAGCTCTCAAGGCTTTTCTGTACAGCCACCCAGTGTCCTTGGAGAAAAAGGACAGTGGTGCTCCCCATGCCAGGGCCCAGCCAGGGAGACGATGAGTTTAAGGCTTTGGTAACTTGAGTGAGACAGGGTTCCTGTGGGGGCAGAAAGAGTAGAGTAGACAGTGTATCCTGCTCCACAGGATGGAGCAGGACAGCTGCGGGATGTGGAAAGAAATTCCTACCATGATGAAGAAAATGTTCTGGAGCAGGAAACCTGTGATAAATCCAGTGACCTTGAAGATCTGAGATGTTTGGGGTTCTCAGAAACTAGATAGCTTCACCATATCCTTGGATGTGCTTGGGGAAAAGGCAACTTTTGGACATAAACCTATGTTTTTGTTCAGATGTGTGATGGTTCAGGACCATGTAGACTATAAATGGCCCCAAATCAACCTGTGTGATCTAACAGCTTGGTCAGGATGCTGATTCTATCAGCATCCAGAGAGAAGACAGCACTGAGAAGGGATATGTGAGGACCCTGCCTTCCCCTGAGCCATGGTCGCCTGTGCCTCAGTTTCCTCCTGCGGCATTCAGAGGGGATGTTCCCATGTCTGTTTCATCTCCCAGAACTGAGCAGCCCTTTGTGATCCCCTAAAGACAATTTTTCCTTGCTGTGCATGGCATATTGCCATCCAAGCACAGGAAAGAAAACCATTTGAAACATCTTTTCTATATTGATAAAATTAATTTTTTTACAAACACACATTCAACACTAAGGGCCAGGAAGATGGTTCAATACAGCACCATTTTGCACCCTATTAAAGCCAAAAGGTGTCTTTGTGAACCTTGCCTCCTGTCCTTACATGGGGGAAACTGGAGCAGTATTTTCTGAGGCTGTTTCGTGAGGTTGTTTTCTGTGTACACAATACAAAGCAGAAAATTGAAACAGAGGATTACTGGAGGAGACACATTGTAGCCAGCTATATAATGCACATTATTTAGCCTTTATTAAGTCCAGACATGATAAAGAGCCCCGCTCTTCCTGGGGTGTGGACAAGTGGATGTCTAGAACCCTCACAGGCAACAATTATCTTTATAAATAGCCCGGCGGCACTCGGCCTCCTGTATTCTCCACAACAGCACACACACTGCAGGCCCCATATCCCAAATAGCACTTGAGTCTTCACAGATATCAAGCACAAAGCAGCCAGGTATGAGTCACACAACCTGGGCCCAGGCAAAGAGACTGAGATATAAAGCAGGGTTAATCAATGGCAACCCCAACTGAAAACATGTTTTCAAAAACATCTTCACTTCCCACACTCCAGTTTCCATTAGCAGAGAACAGATGGAGCCCAGACATGGGGGTGTTGAACTTGGCCTAGAAAGGCTGTGAAGTGGGAGAGTTGCTGGGAATTAGTAAGGTGCTGGATCTTTTATTTACACTTGGGGCTCACTCGGTGCAGAATGCCCAGAAACTGTAACTTACTTGCTCATAGGATAAAAGGGCCCTCCTGATTAAATTATGACCCACAATAATTACCTGTTTTATGAAATGGGCTCATTCTTCCTCGTGAGGGAGGCTTGTGAACACAATAGCTTTTGGATAGTGAAGGATGCTCTGGAGGGTCACGGGCTACTAAGTATAAGAGGGTTATTTGCCTCTAGCCAGGGATATAATAAATGAGAGACCAAAAATGTCCTGCAAATAATATATATATATATATATATGTATTATATATATGCATGTATTATAAATAATATATATACATGTATTATAAATATATATATGTATTATATATGTATGTATTACAAATAATACATATATATGTATATATATATATATATATACATGTTGTTTGAAGAAAAGCATCAGCCCATCTATAGCTAACTGGACAACTGGGTAAATTATTGCAAAGCTTTGGGCTTCTTATCTATAACATGGAAATAAAAATTCTAATCAACTCCAGGAGTTTTGTAACTACAACCACAAACTTCACATGGTGTTTTAGAGATTTCTATGTTATAGTGGTCATCTCTTCTTCAGCCCCTTTGGAAGACATTTGGCATCCAGTATGGCAGGTGTCAGGGTAGCATGATTCTAATTAAAATGTGGGAGCTTAAAGGGACATGAGAGACTATTTAAGCTGAAGCTTCCCAGCCTGGGTGACCCTGACCCTGTAGGGGTGCAATTGGAACTGAGAGATGGTCTAGGGACACACCTGTCATGGAGTTGGTTGAAACAAGGATGCTCAAGGAGCTGTGATGCAAGGTCAGTCCTTACAGATGAGAAAGTGAGGCTTAGGGAGGAAAGCAAAAACTCCCAAATTGTGTCTAAGGGCAGCTTTGGAGGGGAAAGGGTGGTGAGAGAGTACCTGGATGGGGAAGGAGTTGGGACCTAACATCTTCTGGGTGCCCTGTCATGCAGAGTCTGTGCACAAGCATGACTCCATCTCCTTCCTCTATTGTAGCCCTAGGAGGTGGGTCTTTGCTATCTCCATGTTAAATATGGGAAACTGAGGTTGGAAGGATTAATAAATTGCACAATGTCACACAACTAGGAAGGGCAGGGTGTGCATCTGAAGCCATTTTATCTTGCACCAGGAGGAACCAGCATTGAAAAACTTTGCCCACCTCACTATTTTGTTATAAAATATGACTTGTTCATATATTTTACATAGTTATACATGCATTTCTACTTACATGTACATAAGAAAGTGGGTAGTGAACATGTTTCATGGGTTAATCAGAAGTCTCTGGCATTTGGAGTTCTGCTTTGGCTTTGTTAAACTGAAAGTGTTCATTGGAAATTCAAGTAGATATATCAAGTGATCCATTAGAAATACAATCTAGGGCTCGGAGGCAGCAGGTATTGTTTGAAAAGTCCTTTGATAGTTATTGGCACAAGATAGGTCATAAGTCATTGTGACTTCCATCTTTCTCTCTCTCTTGCCTACTCTGATGAATCAAGCTGCCATGCTGTGAGTTTTTGTTTGTTTGTTTTTTTTAACAGAGAAGCTCATGTGGCAAAAAGATAAGAGCAGCCCCTAGTACTGAGGCTCTCAATCCAACAGCTTGTTATGAACTGAACCCTGTATCAGATTCTGCCTCCCTTCACCTAAGCCATGTTTTGCTTGTATTACATATGGAGGCTTATTTATTGTCTTTATTTGAAAAGCAAACCTCATTTTGAATAAAGCCTTGTCTTTTCCTATTTCTCAAAAGAGCCTTGGCAAATTTGAACCATCTCAATGTAATGGTCCAGTGATTATGGGCTTTTTTCCCCCATTTGCTCATGTGGACTCTCAGAACAGCTCTCAAGCCCAGTCTAAAAGAGACTTACCATTGTCCACCCAGCCATAGTTGGCACCACTTTCTCTAGGGAACTTTCTCCAATGGCCTCAAGAGGGTTAGTTACACTGGCTCCTGGATAAGACACTCATCACTTTATACTGCAATGGCATTCTTTTAAGTTTTCATGGACATTGCAAAAAATGAAAGAGAAAAAAAGAAAGAAATTTGTACCAATCAACCTCAAGAACTAGCAAATTCTATTTGGGAGAAAAAAAAACAATTGCCATTCCTTCTTTTAGTCCATGAAAACCCAACTAAAAATACTGAGCATTATTCAAGAAAAAGTTTAGTAAAAGAATGATGTCTTTGCAGCTAAATTAGAATATTTAGAAAAGGATATATCCACAACTATAAAAGATAAAGTTTTAATAGCTTACTTAGCTACCTATTAATTCTAAACATATTGGGAAAGATGGTGGAGGAGAAAGTGGAACTACACCAATCTCCTCCTAGGTCACATCTGGAATTACTTTTTTGGAGAAAAAAATCAGCTGGAATTACCAACAGAACACCAAGTAGAAAGAAGTCCTATAACCAAGGACAGAAAAGAAGAGGGTGCTTCATCACAAAGTGACTGGTAGGAATCTTGGGAACCGGAGAAGGCTGGCTGGGCTGCCTCCAGAGGCAGCAGCTAAAGGGACAGAGCTGGGGGCTCCACCTGAGAAGGGTGGGTTCTGGTCCCCTAACTGGGTTTCCCAGCCTATAGTAACATGGCAGAGAGTAGAGCAGCATCCAGCTGAGAAGGGTGGAAAGCCATGGAGTTTACTAGCCTAAGAGAGTGCTGGAGACAGAGAACTACTAGGGTGACCACAACTAAAATACATTGCCACCCCACCTAACCTGGGCTCCAGCTGAGGGAGGACAGAGAGGAATAGAGACACGTGGGGAAAGTTTGTGGCAGTGGCTTAGAGAAGAGAAGTAGGGAAGGAGCTGTAGGGATCCCAGTGCTGACTCATCACCCACACCTTGGGGGAACTTTGCTGTGCCAAGCAGTTTCCATATGCAGGGTCCCCATAACCCCGAGTACTAGAACAATCTGCCCCACCCAGTGGTGCCCGAGCCTGCCGCCTGATCACAATTCTTTGATTTATATCTAAATAAATCTCTCCTGCCCTGCCCTGTCTGAGCATAAATAAAATACTTGGCACGTGAAGAGGCATCTCTCGACCAGCAGCGCCTGGGCCTAGGGGCTGATTACAAACTCTCTGACTTACAGCTGGGTCAGACCGTCAGACCCCACACAATGGAAAGTGAGACTGATGGCTGATCGTGGATTCATTAGTTCCCAACTGAGTTGGTTTTTCCCACCCAGTGGCCCATGAGCCTGGTGGCTGATGACAAATTCATTGTACTACAATTGAATATTTCAGTCTATCCCAGTAGCCCCTTAGCCTGGCAACTGATCACAGATTCTTTGGATTACAATAGAATCTTACAGTCAAGCTCAGCCCCACATGAGCCTGGTAGCCAAACACAGATTCATTGATTTACATCTGAATCGGTCCCAACAGGCTGCACCTTAGCCGGCGGCTGATCCATTGGATTACAATTGAACCTCTCTATCTTGCCCAGCAGGGCCTGAGTTTGGTAGCTGATTTATTGAGTTACAACTGAATCGGTCCATCACCCCAAACTGCATCTGAGCCTGGTGGTGGATCACAGAACAATAGGATTACAACTAAATAAATCCTTCCAGACTAGCAGTTCCTTAGCCTGGCAGCTGATCACAGTCTGATTGGATTACAACAAAACCTGAAAATGGGGAGAAAAAGAAATAGTCCATCACCAAAAGGAAAGGAAGAATCCCCAGAAAGATCACTAAATGAAACAGAGGCAAACAAACTATCAGATATGGAATTCAGAAGAATCATGATACAGAAACTCAATGAGCTCAGCCAGCTTAAAGAAAGCTACAAACAACTCCAGGGAGACTATGAAGAACTCCAGGGAAGTACAAGGAACTTACTGAGAACTTCATCAGCATTTAAAAGGATTTAGAAACTATCAGTAAGAGCCAAGAGGAAATGAAGAATACAATTTCTGAATTAAAGAATACAATAGAAGGAATCAACAACAGGTTAGAGAAAGCAGAAGATCAGATCAACAAGCTGGTGGACAACGCAGAAAAATATTCCAAGACAGTACAAGAGATTGAAAAAAGGATGAACAAGAATGAAGAGGTTTTAAGAGACCTGCAGGACAACATGAATCACAATAATATCCATATCATAGGGATACCAGAAGGAGAAGAGAAACAAGGAGTGGAAAACCTATTCGAAAAAACAATGATAGAAAACTTCCCTAACATAATGAGTGAAAATGTTACTCAAGTTCAGGAAGCACACAAAGGTCCCAATGAGGATGAATCCAAATAGACCCACTCCAAAACACATTATAATTAAAATGGCAAATTTCAAAGACAAGGAGAGAACCCTAAAAGCATTAAGAGAGAAACAGCAAATAACATATAAAGGGGCTCCAATAAGGTTATCAAATTATCAAATTATTATTCAACAATACAAGTCAGAAGGGAATGGCAAAAAATATTCCAAATCATGGTAAACAAAGGCCTGCAACCAAGAATACTCATTCAGCAAGGCTCTCATTCAAAATGGAAGGAGAAATAAGGAGTTTCCCAGACAAAAGAAGACTAAAAGAATACATCTCTACCAAACCAGCATTGCAAGAAATGCTAAAGGGTCTGCTTAAAAAAAAAAAAAAAAAAAAAAGAGCCCTGGCTGGTGGTACAATGGATAAGGTGCCAGCCTGCAAACCCAAAGGTCACTGGTTCGATTCCCAGCCAGGGCACATAACCAGGTTGCAAGACAAGTCTCCAGCCAGGTCTGTAGCTGGAGGCAGGTGAAAGGCAACCATACATTGATGTCTCTCTCCCTCTTGCCCTTCCCCTCTCTCTAAAAAATAATAAAGAAAATATTTTAAAAAGAAAAAGAAACAGAGAGACAGAGAGGAACACAGGTACAAAGGGGAAAAATTACAATAAATAAGTATCAATCAATAATAACCTTAAGTGAAAATGGATTAAATGTGCCAATCAAAAGGCATAGGGTAGCCAAATGGATAAGAAAACATGACCCACATATATGCTGTCTTCAAGAGACCCACCTCAGAACAAAAAAGATACAGATTGAAAGTGAAGGAATGGAAAAAGATATATCAAGCAAATGGACATAAAAAAAGGCTGGAGTAGCAATAATTATATCAGACTAAATAGATTTTACAATGAAGGCCATCAAAAGAGATGAAGAAGGACATTTTATAATACCTAAGGGAATAATCCATCAAGAAGATAACTCTGGTAAACATATATGCACCCAATATAGGAACTCCAAAATATATAAGGAAAATCTTGGAGGACTTCAAGAAGGATATAGGTAGCAACACACTAATAATAGAATATTTTAATTTCCCATTATGAACAATGGACAGATCTTCCAAACAAAAAAACACCAAGGATATTGTGACATTGAACAACATTCTAGAGGAAATGGACCTAAATGATATATACAGAACCATTCACCTCAAAAAAGCAAAATACACATTCTTTTCAAATGCACATGGAACATTCTCTAAGATAGACCACATGGGAGGTCACAAGACAAGCCTCCACAAATACAGGAAAGTTGAAATCATACCAAGCATCTTCTCAGATCACAATGCCTTGAAACTAGAAACCAATCTCAAGAGAAAGAAAACAAAAACACTCTAACTCATGGAGACTGAATAACATGCTTTTAAGTAAGGAATGGGTAAATAGTGAGATCAAAGATGAAATCAAAAAGTTCCTGGAAACTAATGACAATGAATACACAACAACCAAAACCTATGGGACACAGCAGAAGCAGTCCTCAGAGGGAAATTCATAACAATACAGGCATACCTAAAAAAGGATAGAAGAAGCTTATACAAACAACCTAACCATAAAGCTGCAAGAACTAGAGGAGCAACAACAAACAAAACCCAAAGCAAGTAAAAAGAAGGAAATTGTCCAGATCAGAGCAGAATTAAGTAACTTAATCTAAAACTACATTTTGAAGAATCAATAAGTCCAGTAGCTGCTTCTCTGAAAAAATAAACAAAATTAACAAACATTTAACCAGACTCAGCAAGAAAAAGAGAGAGAGGTTCCAGGTAAACAAAATCTGCAACAACAGAGGAGAAATCACAACTTATGCTTCAGAAATACAAAGGATTGTAAGAAATTACTACAAACAACTATATGACAAAAAAATATATGACAACCTGGGTGAAATGGACAAATTTCTGGAAATGTATAATCTACCAAAACAGAATCCAGAAGAAGCAGAATCCCTGAATAGACCAATAACAACTAGTGAAATTGAAGAAGTAATCAAAAATCTCCCAAAGCACAAGAGCCCTGGACCAGATGGCTACACAGGTGAATTCTACCATGCATTTAGAGAAGAACTAACTCCTATCCCTCTCAACCTATTCCAAAAATTCCAAGAGGAGGGAAGACTCCCAAACTCTTTCTATGAGGCCAATAATATTCTAATCCCATAAGCAGGGCAAGACACAACTAAGAAAGAAAATTATAGGCCAATATCTCTGATGAACATAGATGCTAAGATTCTCAACAAAATATTGGCCAACCTGATCCAGCAATACATTCAAAAGATCATACACAATGATCAACTGAGTTTTGTCTCAGGGATATAAGGATGGTACAACATTCACAAATCAATAAATGTAATACACCACATCAACAAAATGAAAGACAAAAATCATATGATCATATCAATAGATGCTGAAAAAGCATTTGATAAAGTACAGCAACCATTTATGATAAAAACACTCAACAAAATGGGAATTGAGGGACCATATCTCAACATTATAAAGGCCATATATGACAAACCTGTAGCCAACATCATACTCAACAGGCAAAAACTAAAAGCTTTCCCGCTAAGATCAGGAACAAGACAAGGCTGTCCACTTTCTCCATTTCTGTTCAACATCATTTTGGATGTTTTAGCCATAGCTATCAAAGAAGAAAAAGGAATCAAAGGTATCCAAATTGGAAAGGAGGAAGTCAAATGCATTATTTGCAGATGGCACGATAGTGTACATACAAAACCCAAAGGCTCCACCAGAAACCTACTTGACCTAATAAGCAAATTTAGCAAAATAGCTGGAAATAAAGTCAATATTCAGAAATCAAACCATTTTTGTGTACCAATAATGAAACATCAGAGATAGAAGCTAGAAAACAAATCCCACTTACCATAGCAACAAAATAAATAAATAAATAAAGTACTTAGGAATAAACTTAAGCAAAGAGGTAAAAGACCTATACTCAGAAAACTACAGAACATTGAAGAAAGAAATTAAGGAAGATACAAATAAATGGAAGTATATACCATGTTCATGGATGGGAAGAATTAGCATCATTATAATGTCCATACTACCCAAAGCAATCTATAGATTCAATGCAACCCTTATTAAAACACCAATGACAGACTTCACAGAGATAGAAAAAATACTTCAAAAACTTATATGGAGCCAAAAACACCCAAAATAGCCACAGCAATCTTGAGAAAGAAGAACAAGTTAGGAGGAATCACAATACCAGACATCAAACCATACCACAAGGCCAATGTCATCAAAACAGTGTGGTACTGCCATAAGAATAGACATATTGGTCAATGGAACAGAATAGAGAGCCCATAAATAAACCCAGGACTCTATGGTCAATTAATATTCGACAAAAGGGAAGGAACATAAAATGGAGTAAAAACAGTCTCTTCAACAAGTGGTGCTGAGAGAACTGGACAGAGACATGCAAAAAATAAAACTAGACCACCAACTTACACCATATACAAGAATAAACTCAAGATGGATAAAGGACATAAATATAAGCAGCACCACCATGAAGGTCCTGGAGAAAAATATAGGCAGTCAATTTTTTGATATCCTACACTGAAATATGTTTACTGATACTTCACCAAGGGCAAAGGAAATAAAAGAACAAATAAACAAATGGGACTGAAAGGTTTCTGTTCAGTTGAGGAGAACACCAGCAATATTAAAAATGAACCAACTGTATGGGAAAACATATTTGCCAATGACACCTCAGACAAGGGTTTCATGTCCAAAATATATAAAGAACTAATGCAACTCAACACCAGGGAGGGAGACAGCTCAATTGAAAAATGGGCAAAGGACCTGAACAGACAACTCTCTGAAGAAGGCATACAAAGGACCCAAAGGCATATGAAAGAATGCTCAACATCACTAGCCATCAGAGAGATGCAAATTAAAACCACAATAAGATATTACCTCACACCTCTCAGAATGGCAATCATCAACAAATCAATAAACAATAAGTGTTGGCAAGGATGTGGGGCAAAGGGAACCCTGGTGCCCTGTTGGTGGGAATGCAGGTTGGTGCAGCCACTATGGAAATCAGTATGGAGTTTCCTTTAAAAACTAAAAATGGAACTGCCTTTTGACCCAGTGATTCTATAGCTAGGATTATACCTGATGAACTCTGAAACACCAATTCATAAGAATGTATGTACCCCTATGTTCATAGCAGTGCTATTTACAATAGCCAAGTGCTAGAAACAGCCTAAGTGCCCATTAGTGGATGATTGGATCAAAAGCTTTGGTACATTTACACAATGGAGTACTACACAGCAGAAAGAAAGAAGGAACTCCTACACTTTACAACAACATGGGTGGAACTGGAGAGTATTATGCTTAATGAAATAAGCCAGTCAGTGAAAGACAAATGCCATATGATCTCACCCATTACAGGACAATAATGAACAAAACAAGCAAGCAAGCTAAACAGAATCGGATATATGAATGCAATGACTAGACCTTCAGTGGGCAGAGGGGAGGGGGAGGCGGGAGGAGGAAGGAGGAGGCAAAGAAGTAGAGCAATTTAGTCAAGGATCTGGCATGGAAGAACCACGGACATGGACAACAAGTGGGATTGATTTTTTGGGGGAGTGGGTGGGTGGGGAAGCGGACAGAGGGGAGTACAAAGGGGATGGATGTAATACAACAATAATAAAATTAAATTTAAAATAATAATAATAATTCTAAACATATTCATTTGTTATAGAAGATACCAGTGAAAATCGGCATCATTTCACTCCTGTGAGAAGACGTGGTGAAACAACATGGTGCTGGCCATGGTCCTGATGCTGGGTTCTAGCTAGGTCTGGTTCTGACATTCTTTAACTTGTCAATTCTCCACCATGTAACTTAATTTCACAGGGTTCCCTTGTGAAAAACAACAATGATGATTAATATTTGCCTAAAAGTCTTTGTTTTATCTACAGCTATCCTAGTGTAATGGGTCAATGATTTATATGCCTTTTTCCCACATACCATGGAGTGATGATAGAACAGGGAAGAGAGTACAAAAACTGGACCCTTTATGAAGTTAACTAGTCCCTGCCTTAACAGATACTAAGGTAACCTGTAACTACTACATGTATTGTATCTACATTTAGTTAGATGAATCCCTGAATGTAGCAATGCAAGATTAAGCATTTCCTATCAACTCAATGTCCTCTGTGGCCCACTGTATGCTGCATCTTCAGAAGTGGATGATTCATGTTCCAGAGTAACTCCTGATTTATACAACATGGATTTATCTTCATGCCCCTTTTCTTTGTTTTGCTCTAGACAGGTTTATTGTTCATTGGCTTGAAAATTTTTTCCTGGTTTAGAGTAAAATGTAAAATACCCTCCTACCCAAGAAGTTCCAAAACATAATGTAAAGTCATAGGCCACCTGGGAACAATGGCTGTTAATGTTCTTGCTTTGCTCTCTTTATTTCCTAGTTCTTAAAGAGGTAAATGGGAAGGATCATAGCTCACAGGCCAGATGGTGCTTGTCAGACCAGGGTGGAAGGTGAGGACAGAGCCTAGTCATCTCATAGCTCATAGCTCCCTATATAAGGAACAGTAGAGCTTTCCCCATTGTTTCCCACATGCTCTGGGCAGAAAAGAGAAGAAAGCAAAACAGAACTCAAAAGTAAAAGAAACAAGGTTTTAACATCCTTACAAACATGCTGCAGAGTACCTTCAATTCTCATTATTTGCAGTAGTTATGTTCTACAAAGTCACTGCAAACTCTGAATTACTATATGTGCATTTCTATTTAAAGACACCTTGTTTAATATATGTTGTTGATTAATTAACACAGAACTCACAGCCAACAGCGCTATATGACATCTGTCCAGAAGATAAGGTATCCAGCCATGAAATATAAAAATAGAGGTATTTATTGAAGAAGATACAAGAAAATTGTACATAGAACAATGACACCTCAGTCTTCTTCAAAGTAGGCACTATGGGATCTCACACAGTTCTCCCAATCACCATCAGCTGCCTCATCATATTTTCTTAAATTTCATCAATGGCCTAAATCTCTTCCCTTTCAAAGGTGAGTTTAGTTTTGGGAAAAGCCAGAAATCACAGGGTCCCAAAACTAGGCTGTAGTGGGGCTAAGTCATCTGGGTGATTTGATGATTCCCCAAAAACCCTGCATGAGACATGATGTATGAGGGGGCACGTCCTGATGAAGTTGCCAACCACCAGTTGCCATAGCTGTGGTCTTGTGAATCATCTGAATAGTTCTACAGAAGAATGTTCAAGCATAACAGAATTTGATGCAAATTCATTGTTCTGCTCACTCAGTCATTTTGAATGTGACCACCATATGTTACACACGCTCACTCAATGACATCTACTGCCTCCACTGATTAGTACAGTGAAGTCATCATTGTTCATGTATTGCATTCCAGTCCACTCTTTACATCCATGTCATGAAAATTATTCTCATTATATTAATAATGGCTGGACTTCTTCCAGACAGACTTTGCACATTTCGTGCCTGAAGGGAGTTCATGTAATTCATGTACCTTTCTCATAAGGCACATTGCAGCCTTCTTGGACTTAGGAGCAATAGAAAGCACTTCAACACCATGGTTAGGAGCAACTTAAAACAGTGAAATCACAGGGTACATAGTGTATGATCACTATGTTGTACAATTAAAACTAATATAATATTGTCTGCCAGCTATAATTTTAAAAATAAAATTAAAAAATAATGAAACCATTAGCAAAAAGCACAAAATTATGAAAAACATGGGGCTAAATAGACCACAAAAAGGATGCTTGTTTATTGAATGAGAGATGAAACAGGAAGGCAGAGTGCTACCCTGTGAGACCTCAGCTTGGAAAATGTGCATCAGGTGACCCAAATTTTCTCCACCCTGCACATGTCAGTGAATGATTGCAAAAGTGTGGCAGTGAATGATTTAGGGGTTACAAATAAATATTAACAAGTAGGCAAATTTGTAAATATGGAATTCACAAACACTGAGCATCCACTGTCTATAATTCTTGGGAGTTCAGACAGGGTGCTCTGCATAGGCATGCAGTCGAGCAGAGCATTTCTCAGAGATGAAGCCAATCCTGGCCCTGTCACTGAGGCTGTATAACCTTACAAAAGTCATTTAATCTCTCTCTGCTCTAATGTTGTCATCTGTAAAATGAGAGTTTATCAAGTTCTACAACAGCGATGTAAGGTTGGGTAGGGCCTGGCACACACTTCAGTGGCTTTTATAGTTGCTAATAGTTTATGATTAGTGCCAGTCACTATAGACATTAAATTCACCCAAAAGAGTGGGATTATGAATTACAGTGCTCATGACTTCGCCATGCAAAAGAGGCATTTACTGAAGATGATATATATAGAATACTGATCTCTTCTGGGAGTTAGGGAAGATTAAAGAAAGCTCGTTTGGGGCAGAAAAGATGTGTAAGTGTTAGCCACTTGAACAAGTGGAGAACAAGTATTCCTGTCAAAGGACCCAGTATCTGAAAATAACCTTAAGTGAGGAGGAGCTTGGAGTATTGGAGAAATGGAAAGAAGGCCCTGTGGCTACAGCATAGTATCATGAGCTAAAGCTGGAATGGTAAGCAAGGACTCGATCAAGCCACAATGTTGCTGGCCATATTACAGATTTTAGACTTTAAGATTAATGAGAAGCCATTGCAGTATTTTAATCAAGAGAATGGCATGATTAGATTTAGGTTTAGATCCAGCCTCTATCATACAAGGGGTGGGGTATGATGTAATGAAGCTGTAGCCTGTAGCAAATAGCTGCTTCAGTCCACTACATTGCAGTTGGCAGTATTCTGTATAATGCATTTCTATAATGTAATCTATAGCATTGTATATAATGCATTTCTAAGTTCATACTTAGACTGAGCTCTTAAAATATAGAACCATTGTCCCACATTGCCTCCTAGAAAAGGTAACTTTAACTTCATGGCTTAAGAAATGAATATATTGACTAGTGTTTTCTTTTTTTTTTTTTTAAATTTTATTGTTGTTGTATTACATACATCCCCTTTTTGCTCCCCTCTGTCCCCCTCCCCACCCACCCATTTCCCACAAAGTCAATCCCACCTGTTGTCCATGTCCATGGTTCCTTTTTTACTAGGTTTTTGTCTAAGCTGCTCCCCTTTCTTGCCTCTGCTTCCCCCCTCCCCACAACCCCTTTCCCCCTGACCACTGAAGGCCTATTCATTGTATTCATATATTTGGTTCTGTTTTGCTTGTTGTTAGTTTTGCTCATTATTGTCCCATACTGGGTGAGATCATATGATATTTGTCCTTCATTGACTGGCTTATTTCGCTAAGCATAATACTCTCCAGTTCCATCCATGTTGTTGCAAAGGGTACAAGTTCCTTCTTTCTTTCTGCTATATAGAATTCCATTGTGTAAATGTACCAAAGTTTTTTGATCCCATCAGCCACTGATGGGCACTTAGGCTGTTTCTAGCACTTGGCTATTGTAAATAGTGCCGCTATGAACATAGGTGTGCATAGGTTCTTATGAATTGGTGTTTCAGGATTCTTTGGGAATAGTCCAAGTAGTGGAATTGCTGGATCAAAAGACAGTTCCATTTTTAGTTTTTTTTTGTTTTTGTTTTTTTTAATTTTATTGTTGTTGTATTACATCCATCCCTTTTTTTTCCCCTCTGTTCCCCCATTTTTAGTTTTTTAAGGAAACCCCATACTGTTTTCCACAGTGGCTGCACCAGCCTACATTCCCACCAACAGTGTATGAGGGTTCCCTTTGCCCCGCATCCTCACCAACACTTGTTGTTTGTTGATTTGCTGATGATTGCCATTCTGAGAGGTGTGAGGTAGTATCTTATTATGGTTTTAATTTTTCATATTTCATCTTCCATCTTCTAAAATCTAAGTAATTTATCAATTTTTTCTACTAGCTTCTAGGCTCCTCTCTAGAAGTTTGACTCTCTAGAGTTCAGAATCTATGTCAATCCTTTTCAGCAACCAGGAATTCATTTAGAAAACTGAAGTGGCAATTTGTAGCAAACTAGCATGGAAGGTCCTTCCCTTATCTTTGTATTTGTTTCTACATTTAGGTCATTCTGTAAAGTAGAAGTTACTTAAGGCTTCAGAGAGTAAAAGCAGCATCCGTGTTGCTTAATTTATGACTAGTGAGAGATTCTACAGGAAGAATTTGGCTCATTAAAAATGTTTTATATTACAAACCCATCCAGAGACTCTTTGGCATCAATCTTTGTAAAAATTAAATAAATAATAAGTAAGTTAATATAATTCAACACAACCTCCGAAAAAAGAGTATTATTGATGGAGCTTGAATTTAGTACAAGAACAAAGCAAACAGTTCCTCTTCTTTAATCTACAATTTTTCAGGCTGAACATTTTCTTGTTTAAGATCCAAACTAAATATAGAGAGCCTATGTCTAAATTTAGTAGGATGAAACTCTCTATTCAATTCTGGGTCTTTTCACTGTCACCAACCAGGCTCCCCACCGAGATTTAATGATGCAGACCTCTTGATGTGAGCTGCAGTATGCTGTCCTATCTCAGGGCTGAAAGTTTGGGAACAGGAGAGGAAAGAAAAAAAGGCCTAGAGACTGTGAAGAGGAGAGGAAAGTAGTGATGAGAGGGAATGGGAGGGGTCTCATATTTGGTAGTTTATTCCATCTGATTTCTGCTAGAGGAAAAAGCATGCAAACCACCGTGGGGAAAAGCAGCCCAAATCAAGGAATCAAAAACAACCATGTGTATTTGGTAAGAAGACAATATGGGCTAGAAAAACTCTTTGATTCTTTCTGGTAAAAAGAGAAATTGGGATTAATTTAATAAACAGAGAGGAATAAGCTATTAGCCTGGGGAGGGAACTAATAATACATTCATTAGGAAAAGTGCTGATCTGTAATGACTAGATTTAGAGCCAAGTAATGGAGATCTGAAAATAAAATAAAAAGAAAGAAAAGAAAGGGTGCAGGGCTGACAGGCACTTACATACAGACTGGTATAAGGGGTACCTGGTCTAAAGGAGTCAAACTTTTCTGGATTTCTGCCTTTCCATCACTGAGGATGACACCTTGTTCTCATGATCCAAAATGGCTGTTGGAGCTTCAGCCTCCAATCCATGTTCCAAGCAGCAGGATGGAATGGAGAGAGAAAGAAATCATACTCCTTCCCTTTCAAAGAGACAACTCTGAAGTTTCACACAATACATAACTCCGGGTTACATTTTGTTGGGGAAAAACTTGGTCATATGGCCACACACATTTGCAAGGGAGACTGGGAAATATTGCAACACTGAGCCCAGACAAAAATTATGGTTCAGTTAATTATAAAAAGAAGGAAAGTGGATATTTGGAAAGTGACTTTCCAACATCCTCCACAGAACAAGCCCCTAGTCAGGTGACTGCTGTATTTCATAGCCCTCTAAATGGGAATGTGTCAACAGCTTGAGCATCATTAAAGGTGAGTCTTTGTGGGAGTTACAGTGGGAGTGAAGATAAAAGTGTGACTGTCAGAAAACTTCAGTGATGTCATCTGGTAAATCACAGGCCACAATGGCACAGTATAATGGTGAGGCAATTGGTCACACTAATGAGAATTCATATAGTACCAGCTAATAAGAAGGCACAAGGAGGAGGCTGGCCCCTTATAAAATTGGCCACAGGAGAATTGCTCACCAGGAATAATTAGTGGGTTGTGTAGAGGGGCTGTTTCCAAAAGAGGGGCCATCCTACGTGTGTTCTGAACGTGGGTCTCTTAAGCCCTTAAGTATAGCCTGCCCTACAAGAGGTGTGCTGCTTTCATGGGAGAGTCATGCAGCACAGTGTCCAGACACAACATGTGTGCCTCCATCACAAACACAACTTTAAAGGGAGATATGGAGATCACCAGGAAAAGCACAATCTAAGTAGATTTCAAATGTCATCAGGGAGGGCTGCGTTCAAAGTCAATGAGAAGGACCATGGGAAAGTGGAAAGGATAGGGAGGGCTTGCCACCCAAATGAAGGCAGGGCCAGTCATCAAAATGTAGAAGTATACAGACCTCCAGCCTCTGACCCCTGCGTTTTATTCTCGCTATCACCATCCTCTGGCCTCACCAGTTCTGTGCTGGAGCACATTTAAAATCTAGCCAGGACTGGAAACGCTGCTTTGTAGTGCTTACCAATGTCCATGTTGTAAGTACTCCCACCATGGTAGGTTTCATGCTGCCAGAACGATGTCCCTGAACACAGAGCTGTAGAGGAACACGTGGCGCAGGATGCTTCCTCTCCTGATTTCCATCAGCCCTTTTCTGATTTTGTATGGCCTTCCCCAAGGCAGCAAAGATCAGCCAGTAGTCACAAGCTATATTCTTCTTTCTGGTCTTTTTTCTCAAAACTACAAGCTGATTCAGGACACAATTTGCCTCACAAATTACCACCCAGTATTTTTGCCATTGCTTTGCATGGGTCCCCACTAACAAGAGATTCTTCACTAATGGCTACCAGACCACCACACAATATCATCCATTTCAGGTTACTTTAATAGCAGCTCTCACTTCTGCATCCATTTGGGATAGGATACACAATTATGTGAAGGCCACTCCATCCCCAGTGACTCCTGACAAGAAAAGGTTGTATCTGGTTCATGCTACATGTCCATCTGTGTTGGGGGTTCCTGCTCCTCCTCATCTTCCCTCAGGGACCTGGTCAGCAGAGCCTTCCCTGAAATGTCCCCAGTGATCATAGCTGTATCACTCTGTAAAGAGAAAGGGGTGATTCACAGCAGCCCCACAGACCAAAGGTATATGACCACAGCATGACTGACCACTGCAAAGTGCTAAGTCTGGGCTGCTGATTCAGCTTGAGAATAAGACCAAGGTCAGAGATGAAAGTTTTGTATACAAGTCATTTCTAAAGAAATATTTTCCACTGCAGCTACTGACTCTGCCCTGAATCACAAAGTCATTTCAATGCTGTGTCATTGGTGATGAAAATCCTGGAGAGGGGGTGGCCATACTATTATTATCCCTTTAGCGAATATCTGCTGAGTGATGGTTCCCAGGAGAGGATGGCAAGTAGGACATGAGGCTTCTTAGCTGTTGACTTATGGCCAAACTCTCAGACATGCTGAGAAATTTTGCCAGTTTTTTTTTTTTTAACCTTCATCAGGGCAAAATCATCATTAAAGTTAGAAAATTAATTCAAGTAAAGAAATATCTACTGATCATCTCCTTCAGTGCCCAGTGACTCACTGTGCCTGTGGGGAGCACATTAGCTCAGTGCAAATTGCCAATTACTAGCCTTGACCAGTGGCATCTTCTTCATGTACCACTCCTTTGAGTTGAAAAACCATTTAAAACAAATGAAAAAAAATGGAGAAAAGTTAAATCCTGTTTTCAATAATATTTGATGAGGCACCAGCCAACTATTTATCAGTCCACTTTCCAGGCATTGTGAAAATGGGAATGATACAAAGATTAATAAGACTTATTTTCATTCCCCCAAAAATGTAGTTGTATGGAATGGAAAATAAATACTTAACAAATACAAGAAAATAGAGAAGAAAGGGGAAATCTTGAAGGGGTAGGGGCTGAGTATGTAAATACCTGGTTTCAAAGTCCAAAGTAAATATCAAAAATATCAATTCTATATTAAATATCACCTTTGTTAGTTTAAAATCTTATCTTTTTAATGCAGATGATAAAAACAAGTCTCTCATCTTGCCTCTGTTCTAGCCATGACTTCTTTTCCCTGGATGCATTCAATGACACACCTTCAGAAATATTTCATGAATGTACAACATATATAAGCAATTAAATATATTTTTATTCTTTTCTCCATACATATATATATATCTGAGTTTTTATATCAAAGTTTATCTATATCAGGATCCACAAAGAGACATCTCATTTTCTTTTTATTTTCTTTTATTTTAATTGTCATTGTATTACATTCATCCCATTTTCCCCCCACTGCTCTTCCCTTTTCCACCTTCCCCATTCCCCCCCCCCCCACACACACAGTCAATTGCATATATTGTCCATTTCCATGGGTTATCCTTGCTAGTTGCTTGACTAAACTGTTCCCCCTCTTTGCCTCTTTCTCCCCCTCACACCTCCCCTCTGCACACTGAAAAGCTGTTCCTTGTTTCCATGCCTCTGGTTCTATTTTGCTTGGTTGTTTGTTGTTCACTAGTCTCCTGTATTGAGTGAGATCATATGATATTTGTCTTTCACTGACTGGCTTATTTCACTAAGTATAATATTCTCCAGTTCCATCCACGTTGTCACAAAAGGTAAGAGCTTCTTCTTTCTTTCTGCTGTGTAGTATTCCATTGTGTAAATGTACCAAAGTTTTTGATCCAATTATTCACTGATGGGCACTTAGACTGTTTCCAGCACTTGGCTATTGTAAATAGTGCTGCTATGAACATAAGGGTACATAGGTTCTTATGAATCAGTGTTTCAGGATTCTTCAGGTATAGTCCAAGTAGTGGAATTGCTGGATCAAATGGCAGTTCCATTTTTAGTTTTTTAAGGAAACTCCAGACTGTTTTCCATAGTGGCTGCACCAGCCTACATTCCCACCAATAGTGCACCAGGGTTCCCTTTTCCCCACATCCTTGCCAACACTTGTTGTTTGTTGATTTGTTGATGATTGCCATTCTGACAGGTGTGAGGTGGTATCTTATTGTGGTTTTAATTTGCATCTTTCTGATGGCTAGTGATATTGAGCATTCTTTCATATGCCTTTGGGTCCTTTGTATGTCTTCCTCAGAGAGTTGTCTGTTCAAGTCCTTTGCCTATTTTTCTATTGGGTTGTCTGTCTCCCTGGTGTTGAGTTGCATTAGCTCTTTATATATTTTGGAGATCAAACCCTTGTCTGAGGTATCATTGGCAAATATGTTTTCCCATACAATTGGTTCCCTTTGAATTTTGCTGGTGTTTTCTTTAGCTGAACAGAAACTTTTCAATTTGATATAGTCCCACTTGTTTATTTGTTCTTTTATTTCCTTTGCCCGAGTAAGTGGTGGAGTCTATTGGGTGTTGTATGTACACTATCATGTCATCTGCAAATAATGACAGTTTTACTTCCTTCTTTCCAATATGGATGCCTTTGATTCCTTTTTCTTGTCTGATTGATTTGGCTAGAACAGCCATGGAGAGAGTGGATAACCTGTCTTGTTCCTGATCTTAGGGGGAAAGCTTTTAGTTTTTGCCCATTGAATATGATGTTGGCTTGTTGACTGCAGGTTTCTCATATATGGCCTTTATTCATTTGAGGTATGCTCCCTCAATTCCCATTTTGGTAAGTGTTTTTATCATAGATGGTTGCTGTAATTTATCGAATGCTTTTTCAGCATCTATTGATATGATCATATGGTTTTTGTCTTTCAATTTGTTTATGTGGTGTATTATGTTTTTGATTTTTGAATGTTGTACCATCCTTGCATCCCTGGGATGAATCCTACTAGATCATGGTGTATGATCTTTTTAATACTGTATATTGCTGGATCCAGTTTGCCAATATTTTGCTGAGAATTTTATTTTAGCATCTATGTTCATCAGAGATATTGGCCTGTAGTTTTTTCCTTAGTTTTGTGTTGACCTGGTCTTGGGATTAGAATATTATTGGCCTCATAAGAAGAGTTTGGGAGTCTTCCCTCCTCTTGTAATTTTTGTAATAGGTTGAGAAGAATAGGAGTTAGTTCTTTTCTAAATGTTTGGTAAAATTCGCCTGTGTAGCCATCTGGTCCGGGGCTCTTGTGCGCTGGGAGTTTTTTGATTACTGCTTCAATTTCAGTAGTTGTTATGGTCTATTCAGGGTTTCTGCTTCTTCTGGATTTAGTTTTTGTAGGTTATACTTTTCCAGAAATGTGTCCATTTCACCCAGGTTGTCAAGTTTATTGTCATATAGTTGTTTGTAATAATTCCTTACAATCCTTTGTATTTATATGGTATTGGTTGTGATTTCTCCTCAATCAACAAGAGAGGAAATTTTGTTTCTGATTTTGTTTACTCGGGTCCTCTCTTTTTCTTGATGAATCTGGTTAAAGGTTTGTCAATTTTATCTTTTTAAAGGACCAGCTCCTAGATTTATTGATTCTTTGAATTGTAGCTTTAGTCTCTATGTCATTTAATTCTTCTCTGATCTTGATAATTTCCTTTCTTCTTCTTGTTCTGGACTTTGTTTGTTGTTGCTCCTCTAGTTCTTATAGTTTTATAGTTAGGTTGTTTGTATAATCTTCTTCTAACCCTTTTTGGTAGGCCTACATTGCTATGAACTGCTCTCTGAGAACTGCCTTCTCTGTGTCCCGTAGGTTTTAGGCTGTTGTGTATTTATTTTCATTTGATTCCAGAAACTTTTAGATTTCTTCTTTGATCTCATTGTTGACCCATTAATAAATGGATTATGAATAGCATGTTATTCATTCTCCATGAATTAGAATGTTTTTGAGTTTTTTCACTTGAGGTTGGTTTCTAGTTTCAAGCCATTATGATGTGAGAAGATGCTTGGTATGATTTCAATTTTCTTGTATTTGTGGAGGCTTCTCTTGTGTCCTAACATGTGGTCTATCTTTGAGAATGTTCCATGTGCATTCGAAAAGAATGTGTATTTTGCTTCTTTGGAGTGAAAAGTTCTGTATATATCAGTTAACTCCATTTCACTTAGAATGTGGTTCGATGCCACAATATCTTTGGTGTTCTTTTGCTTGAAAGATCTGTCCATTGTTGATAATGGGGGTATTAAAATCCCCTACTATTACGGTGTTGCTGTCTATATCCTTCTTGAAGCCCTCCAAGATTTTCCTTATATATTTGGGTGCTCCTATGTTGGATGCATATATGTTTACAAGGGCTATATCTTCTTAGTGGATTGTTCCCTTAAGTATTATGAAAGTCTTTCTTTGTCTCTTTTGATGGCCTTCATTGTAAAATCTATTTTGTCTGAAATAAGCATTGCTACCCCAGCCTTTTATTCATGTCCATTTGCTTGAAATAAGTTTTTCCTTCTCTTCATTTTCAGTCTGTGTCCATCTTTTATCCTGAGGTGGATCTCTTGTAGACAGCATATATGTAGGTCATATTTTCTTATCCATTCAGCTATCCCATATCTTTTGTTGGTGCATTTAATACATTTACATTTAAGGTTATTATTGACAGGTACTTATTCATTGACATCTTTTTCCCCCTTTGTACCTGTGTTCCTCTGTGTCCTTCTCTGTTCATCTTTTTAAAGCAGACCCTTTAGCATCTCTTGCAATGCTGGTTTGGTGGAGATGTATTCTTTTAGCTTTGTTTTGTCTGGGAAACTCCTTATTTTGCCTTTCATTTTGAATGAAAGCCTTGCTGGGTAGAGTATTATTGGTTGCAGGCCTTTGTTTTTCATTACTTGGAGTATTTTTTGCCATTCCCTCCTGACTTATAGTGTTTATGTTAAGAAATCATTTGATAACCTTATTGGTGCCCCCTTATATGTTATTTGCCGTTTTTCTCTTGGTACTTTTTGGATCCTCTCCTTGTCTTTGAAATTTGCCATTTTAATTATAATGTGTCTTGGAGTGGGTCTGTTTGGGTTCGTCTTCATTAGGACTCTCTGTGCTTCCTGAACTTGAGTGATGATATCGCTAGTCAAGTTAGGGATGTTTTCTATCATTACTTTTTCAAACAGGTTTTCTTTTTTTAAGTTAATTTTAGTTATTGTTGTTGTATTACAATTATTTCATTTTTCCCTGTTTGCCATCCCCTGCCCACTCCTTGCTCCCCTTCCCTCAGTCAATCCCCAACTCATTGCCTGTGTCCATGGGTCCTCCTCACTAGCTCCTCATCTGAACACTTTCTCCACTTTCCCCTTCTTCCCCTCTCCCCTAGTCACCATCATTCTGCTCCTCTTTTTTTCCCATGTCTCTTGTCTCTTTCTGCTTGCCTATATGTTTTGATTGTTAGTCTCCTGTATTAAGTGAGAATATACAGTATTTAACACTTGCTCCCTGGCTTATTTCACTAAGCATGACACTCTCCAGTTCCCTCCATGCTATCACAAATGGTAGAAGTTCCTTCTTTCTTTCTGCTGCATAGAACTCCATCGTGTAAATGTACCACGGATTTTTAGCCATCAGAGAGATGCAAATTAAAACCCCAATGAGATACCACCTCACACCTATCAAACAGGTCTTCTATCCCTTGTTTCTCTTCTTCTTCTGATATCCCTATGATATGGATATTATTGCATTTCATGTCCTGAAGCTCTCTTAAAACCTCTTCAATCTTTTTCAGTCTTTTTTCATTTTGTTGCACTGTCTTGGAATATTTTTCTATGTTGTCCTCCAGCTTGCTGATCTGATCCACTGCTTCATCTAGCCTGCTATTGATTCCTTCTACTGTATTGTTCCATTGGAAATTGTATTCTTCATTTCCTCCTGGCTCTTATTGATAGTTTCTATGTCCTTTTTAATGCTAGTATAGTTCTCAGTAAGTTCTTTGTAGCTTTCCTGGAGTTCTTATAGTTCCCCCTGGAGTTGTTTGTAGTTTTCTTTGAGCTCACTGAGCTCATTAAGTCTCTGTATCATGGTTATTTTGAATTCCATATCTGATAGTTTGCTTGTCTCAATTTCATTTAGCTGTCTTTCTGGTGATTCCTCCTTTCCTTTTGGTGGTGGAGTGTTTCTTTTACTCCCCATTTTTAGGTGTCTCTTCTTGTTTGCTTTTGGTTTTTCAATTGGGCTTTTTTGATTTTCCATCTTTGTGTTGTGACCTTCTGTCATGTACAGCTGCACTTTCTTTACTTCTTGGACCTACTTCTGGTGACATCAGATCACTCCATAGACTGGGCTGAGTCAGTCTGTTGGAGCCAGAGATCCACTATCTTTGTCCGTGCCCTTAAGCTTTTAATACAATTGATCTGTTCTCAGCTATCAGGTGTAGATACCACTGTGCTGGACCAATTAGTTCAGTTGTAAACCAATCAATCAATGATCAATAGTCATCTTAGGCATTGCTGGACAGGGCCAATTAATTTAATTGTAATATAATCAATTGGTGATCAGCCACCTGGCTCAGGCATTGTTGTGTGGGACAGGTTGTTTCTGTTGTAATACAATCAATCTGTAATCAGTGGTCACCTTAGGTATTGCTGGGCAGGGCCAATAAATTCAGTTGTGATCCAATAAAGTGGGACAGATTGATTCAGATGTATTCCAATAAATCTGTGGTCAGCCTCCAGGCTCAGCCTCTGCTGGGCAGGACATATCGAGTTAGTTGTAAATCAGTGAATCTGGGATCAGCTAGCAAGCTCAAACACCACTGGGGTGGACCGATTGATTCAGTTGTATTCCAATGAATCTGTGGTCAGCCTCCAGGCTCAGCCTCTGCTGGGCAGGACATATTGAGTCAGTTGTAAATCAGCAAACTGTGATCAGCCACCAAGCTCAGACACCAATGGGCTGGACAGATTGATTCAGTTACAAATTGATGAATATGTGATCAGCCACCAGGCTCAGATGCTGCTGGGCAGGACAGATTGATTCAGTTGTAAATTAATGACTATGATCAGCTACCAGGCTCAGACCCCACTGAGCAAATTGATTCAATTGCAAATAAATGAATCTGCGATCAGTCACCAGTCCCAGATGCCTCTAGGTGAGATAGACTGATTCAGGTGCAAAGCAATGAATCCATGATCAGCTGCCAAGCTCAGATGTCACTTGATGGGACAGATTAATTCAGCTGCAAATCAGTGAATCTGTGATGAGCTGCCATGCTCAGATACCACTGGGAAAGGCAGATTGATTCAGTTATAAATCAATAAATTGGTGATCAGACACCAGGCTCAGTTGCCACTGGGCAGGACAGACTAACTCAGTTGTAAATCAATGAACCTGTCATCAGCCACCAGGCCTAGGCACAGCTAAGTGAGACAGACCAACTCAGCTGAAATCCAATGAATCCCCAATCAGTTACCGGGCTCAGAAGCCTCTGAGCAGGACAGACTGACTCGGTCGTAAATTAATTAATCTATAATCAGCCATCATGCCCAGGTGCCACTGGGTGAGACCAACTCAGCTGCAATCCAGAGACTCTTGATTTTCTTTCATGATGACATAGATTAATTCCCTTAGATAAATGAACTATAGTGTTTAACCAATGCTCAATTGTTGAATTTGGTTATTAATATTTTGAAATAACAAAAAATAAATAATGTGCACAAGGATACCTGCGGGATAAGTTTCTAAAAATTAATTGTATGGTTGATGTTAAAACCTTACAAACATTTAAAATTTTAATGCACATCACCAAATTGTTTTCCAAAGAAGTTATACCAATTTACACTCCCACCAGATTATATGAACCCTGGTCAGTACATTTACAATCTAAGAGGTTAAAATGATACATCATTTTAGCCCTAATTAGCATTTCTCTGAGTGCCTGAGACAGGCAGAGCATCTTTCATTTGTTAAAGACCAATTTATGTTTCTTTTTTGTGACTTAACTGTCTAGTGACTGAATATTTCTTACTGAGTTAAAATTTTTCATTGATTTCTAAGAGCTATTTATTTCTTAAGGAAATTAACTTTTTATGATATAAGTTGTAGATATTGTTCCCATGGTCCTCTGTCTTTCCACTTTTTGGGGAGGTGGGTAGGTGGAGAGCTTTATTCACAAATACTATATATTTGTAAAACCAGGTTGATCGATGTTTTCTTTTACCAGATTTTTTGGTATCTTCTTACTTTGATATTATCTTCTTAAAAACATATTATGATTTATTCTATTAGTATTATCAGTTCATTATTATGTCTAAAATTTTGATTACATAAAATTTAACCTGGTTAAAGGTGGCATCACTGAGCCCTGGCTGGTGTCACAGTGGATAAGGCCCCAGCTTGCAAATCCCAAAGGTTGCTGGTTTGATTCTCAGCCAGGGCACTTAACCAGGTTGCAAACCAGGTCTCCAGCCAGTCTGTAGCTGGAGGCAGGTGAAAGGCAACCATACATTGATGTCACTTTCCCTCTCTGACTCTCTCCCTTCCCTCTCTCTGAAAAATAATAATAAAATCTTTTTTTAAAAATACCCATGTCCAGAGTTGAGGAATTATTTGTTTAAAAAAGTTGGCATCACTGGTTACCCCATTGTTTCAACACTTCTTGTTAAATAATTCATCTTTCCCTCACTTATTTGAAATGTCACCTTTATTATATATTAAATTTCAATATGTATTTAGGCCTATTTCTAGACTTTTAAAACTCACAAATCTATTTAGGTACTAATGCTGCAGTATTAATTATATCTTAATAATATATTTGGCTACTAGGACTCATTAATCTATTCTTTTTAAACTATATATTCTTAGCCATTCTTGGGCTTTTATTTTTCATATGAGTCAGTTTATCTTGTTCTCTTCCACCCCAAGAATCCTTTAGTGTTTTCACTGGAATCACATTAAATTTATAGATTAACAGAAAGAATGTATGTCTCTGTGATTTATACATCATCCTATTTAAAACAATGTACTTTACTGTTCATTGTCAAGCTGACTTTACCTTTCTGGAACATTTAAAGTTTTCTTGTAAATTATTTATATGTATTTTATCACTCTCATTGCTCTATTTATTAAATGAGGCCTCTTCTTTGGTGTTTCCTTCCTTCAAGTTCTTTTTAAAACAATGATAATTATGCCATCTTTATTTTCTTTCATTTCCTGAGCCTTTATGTTTTGAGGGACATCCCACAGTGTCCTAAGCAAAATTCTTCTCTTGCTGGTTGTAGATTTCTGTAGCCCTTCCTGAAATGTTTTAATTTTTGTCATAGATACAACTAGAAGTTGTGGCTACTCAATGATTTCTGTTCATTTATCATCATTAGGCCTGAACAAATGATGTTCAGGTAGTAACTCATATTCTATATGGCTTGTTTTCAATGATGGGGGAATAAGATATTACTACTAACTTAATCTCCTTTTAAAGAAGAAACATGAATTTACTTACCAAAAATGACTTCCTGACACTTACTACATTTTTAATCTTTGCTATGTAGGTCCTGCCACCTGCCACCTGATACAATGCTGCCTGATGACAGAGAACCTGAGCTGGATGCAGCCCAACAGCCCTCTCAGCCACTAACACAAAGCTTCAGTCTTGGAGGCATGAGGGGACAGACACCACCTGTCAGGTTTACATCATCAAGAATTGAAAGCATTACCTCTGGACCTATTTGGACACATCCACACATGATGCAGATGCTATGAGCCAATGTCCTAAGACACCTGACTCCTCCCTATCTATTTTGTCATGAAAGCTCACATGGTCTTTCCAGTGCTTCATGACCAATGCACAAAATTTCCAACCAAATTAAGAGTGAATATGTTCATGTCTGAGTGGGCCCCACAACCTCCAAGCATCCTACCTTCTTTCATTTTCCACACAAAAGTCATCAAACTGAATCACATGCCCCAGAAAGACCTTTGATTGTACTGGGCTCCATACAGACAACATTCTGAGATGCAAGTCTAAACTAGCTTGCTGGCCATTTCGATCTTTTATTTTCCAGTGTTTTTTTCTCTTCTCTTTTCTTGCTTATTTAGGAATACATGGACAAATAGGACTAATCAGACACAACCTTGAAGGTATAAATAGGTAAAGAGCAAAATCAAATCAAAGCCAGGTCTCCATCCTGTCAATGTTTTTAAACACTTTGCAGGCAGTGAGGTAGCAACCATGGAGAAAACACCACTCAGGCTACTGAAGGAGGCTCTCGTTACACAGGTCTCTGGAGAACTCAAAGCACTTCATAGTCCCAGGGTCTATCTGAAGGCAATTTGAACTGTGATCATTGTTTACATGATTGAAAATATGAGGGAGAGAGAAGAATTAGCTCAGCATCTGTTCAGGTTGCTGAATGAAATGTTAAAATGAAATGTCAGATCTAAAATTGTGTCTGCAAATGCCTATTATTTTTAGAACAAAATTATATGCTTATAAATAATTAGGGGATTGGAGGCATATTTTGGTAAGGAGTGGTTCTCCCACAAGTATGATTTCTGGTTTTTAGAAGAGCAAAACTTGTAACAGGTGGAAATAGAGATTGAGGGAAAAGTCTTTACCTAAATGCTGTTAGAGCAAGAGAAATCCTTTGGGAAGGAAAAGTGATATACACAGTGTAGAGCACCTCACCTGCCCTTGAGCAGAAGTAGAGTGTACCTGAAGATAGAAGAGTGACCCAAGACAGCCATCTTAGTGACAGCCATCTTAGGTCAAAGCACCTTCAACAATAGTGAGGAAGCTTCCAGTGACAGGTGCATAACATTTTTGGAATACAAGACTCTGCCTAAAACATTTGGACATATCTGGACTACCCAAAGAGAGTGAAGGAGGGACTTAAAGATCCACCATTTGGAACTAACTATATAACACAGGTCAAAGGACTATTTGCACAAAATGGACAAACAGTTGTTTGAAGGAACAAATGTCATCAAAATATGTTGACCATTGGGCAGTAAGAAATTTCTAAGGTGGCTGTAGGTATGAGGAAAAGATGGAAATGTGGAGGATGTGATGAATGACACCTAACTATACCAGGCACCTGCCCATCAAGAATCTGTTCTGGAGTGAGCAGGAGACAGTCAGTTGGACTACTGTCTTCTTTAACCATAGTCAAGTCTTCACCTTTTTTTCAGCACCTCTTCACATAAGCCCATGTTTACTTAGGGGAGAATTCATTACCACATTTTGTGATCCATTTCTTCTCCCATTGTTTAGGCTAGTTTCTTCCAATTTGAGGTTTGGGAATACACTAATGTGCATTCCCTGAAGAAGACCTGGTTCTATCACTTAAACAATTTGATCCTTGAGGGTCAAATCCAGAACTTATTTTTTTCCTGCTAAAATCTGGAAGAAAAAGAAATGAGAAATGTCCTTAACATCCCAGTGACTGTCTGTACACAGCTAAATTTTGCCAGTTTTCTTATCATCCTCTCAATCCAGAATGGTTCACTCAAGAATCAACATATCAGTTAAATTCGATTTGGATTTGGATTACAAATTGCAATCATCTGAGAGATGAAGAGATAGTGTTTGTTTCAGAAAACTTTTAGTCTGCAGCTAAGGATTAACAGACACACACAAGCCTTGCCTGTGCAATTTGTCCTCAGACATGTAAGTACACATGCATGCTTCCTGGCTCTACTGAGAAAGGTTTCACCCAGATGCATGCAATGCTGAAAGGTTCTGTGAAATGTCTGCCTCAAGAAACACAATTGTGGTGTGTTTATTGCAGATGGGGAATTTCATCTCCAGTATTCAGGGAGTGTTGCTGCCATTTTCTATTCTTTTCAATCTCATAAGTTTTCAGGCAAGTAGACCTAGATCCAGAATGGATTTGCTCAGCTTTATGCAGTTCAATTGCTAGAAGAGAATAGTAACTTCATTTTATTGTTTCATGAGAAGGGGAAGGGGTGCTGAAAATAAACAAATAAAGGAACCATTGTAATTGGAAAAATTGGTTAATAAAAAAGAAAAGTTATAAATTGAATCCAGTGAGTTTTAGAAAGTTTTCCAATGTAGAATGAAAAGCTTCCATTAATCATGTTTTTTTTTTTTTTTTCTTTATTTGGGAAAAAACAATGACAAGGACAAGGGGAACTATGCTCAGAGGGTGGAAATCCATGGCGTGGTCAGTACAGCCTTGAGTGATATGTCAAGCAGATCTCCTGAAATCAGGGCGGGGAAGATTACAGATTTAATCAATTGATGAGTTTAACCTGAAAAAGATGAATGTTGCAGGTGAGGGCCATCCCCAAGGTATGTTTCATGGTTCTTCTAGTATCACCTGTTTGTAAAGATGCAGGACACACACACACACACACACACGCACACCCTTTCCTGGGAGTTCTCACCGTGGCAGACTTTTCCAAAGTTAAAAGTGAAAGTAAAACTTCCCATGTCTGGAGAACTGATTATTTTTCTAGTTTTATGAATTTCTGTTCTGTTGATAAAGTGTTATTTTAAAATATGCAGCAGTTATTTTCTAATAAAAGTAATAATTCCCAGCATGCTCAAGGTTGCAATAAAACTAGTACTTTTTCTTTTTTTTAAGTCCATGTTCAACTTATTTAGGTTTTTTTTATTGTTATTCAGTAAAACAAATAAATGCAAAATAGAACCAGAAACATGAAAATAAAGTACTTTCTGTCAACATTGTTGAGAGCATGAATATTTTTAGAAAGTAATTTTGACGTGTATTTAAAGAGTCATCAAAATAACCTTTGACCCACTAATCCTACCCTCAGAAATTTTCCCTAAGGAAAAATGCTAAAAATATATACATGAAAATATATGTGATGTTTATTTTAAAATAGACAGAAATTGATAAGAAGGAAATAGAGAAATTGTTTTATGAATTATGGTGCAAAATGTGTTGAAATTTTTTTAACTATTTGATAATATGGAAATTAAAAATAACCATGTAAGATGACCAATGCAAGATACAGGAATGGATTGTACACTTGGGTGACATATGTAAGCAAAAGTAATTTCTGCAAAAAGAGAAACTAAAAAGGAATACTTCTTCTCTTTCATCATCTTGTAATTAGATGTATTGATACTTGATTATAATTTCTGATATATTTGCATTCATATTTAGCTTATTTTATACTTTGCCTTTATTCCACCTTGAGTTAGGCAGCATTCTAAGAATTCCTCCCCATGGTGAACACGCAGTGTATAACTGCGTATAGTTTAGGTCATGTTGTTTTTTCTTTTAATTTAATTTTATTGTTGTTGTATTACATTCATACCATTTTCCCCCCACTGCTCTTCCCTTCCCCACCCTCCCCATTCCCCCCCCAACACACAGTCAATTCCACACATTGTCCATTTCCATGGGTTATCCATGCTAGTTGCTTGACTAAACAGTTCCCCTTCTTTGCCTCTTTCTCTCCCTCCCACCTCCCTCCTGCACACTGAAAGTCTGTTCATTGTTTCCATGCCTCTGGTTCTATTTTGCTTGGTTGTTTGTTTTGTTCACTAGTCTCCTGTATTGGGTGAGATCATATGATACTTGTCTTTCACTGACTGGCTTATTTCACTAAGCATAATACTCTCCAGTTCCATCCCTATTGTCACAAAAGGTAGGAACTTCTTTCTTTTCGCTGTGTAGTATTCCATTGTGTAAATGTACCAAAGTTTTTTGATCCATTCATCCACTGATGGGCACTTAGACTGTTTCTAGCACTTGGCTATTGTAAACAGCACTAGTACGAATATAGGGTTGCCTAGGTTCTTCTGAATTGGTGTTTGAGGGTTCTTCAGGTATAATCCTAGCTATAGAATTACTGGGTCAAAAGGCAGTTCCATTTTTAGTTTTTAAAGGAAACTCCAGACTATTTTCCATAGTGGCTGCACCAGCTTGCATTCCAACCAACAAGGCACCAGGGTTTTCTTTTCTCCATACCCTTGACAGCACCTGTTTTTGTTGAGTTGTTAATGATGGCCATTCTGATAGGTGTGAGGGGGTATCTTATTGTGGTTTTAATTTTCATCTCTTTGATGGCTAGTGATGTTGAGCATTCTTTCATATGCCTTTGGGCCCTTTGTATGGCCTCCTCAGAGAATTGTTTGTTCAGGTCCTTTGCCCATTTTTTAATTGGGCTGTCTGTCTCCCTGGTATTGATTCATATAAGTTCTTTATATATTTTAGAGATCAGACCCTTGTCTGAGGTATAATTGGCAAATATGTTTTCCCATACAGTTGGTTCCCTTTTAATTTTGATGTTTTCTTTTTTCTTTTTCTTTTTTTTTTTTAATTTTATTGTTGTTGTATTACATCCATCCCCTTTTGCTCCCCTGCTGATGTTTTCTTTAGCTGAATAGAAACTTTTCAGTTTGATATAGTCCCATGTGTTTATTTGTTCCTTTATTTCCTTTGCCCTTGGAAAATATTGCTGCATGGGAAAATATTGCTGCATGGGATATCTGAAACTTTACATCCTGTATTTTCCTCTAGGGCTTTTATGGTGGCACAGCTTATGTTTACATTCTTTATCCATCTTGATTTGATCCTGATGTATGGTATAAGTTGGTGGTCTAGTTTTATTTTTTTTGCATGTCTCTGTCCAATTCTCCCAATACCACTTGTTGAAGAGGCTATTTCCACTCCATTTTATGTCCCTTCCCCCTTTGTTGAATATTAATTGTAGGTCATATTATTCAAGATCCCATCTTAGCAGAAATCACCTGCCAACTTTTTTGAAGTAAGCTACGAGTGGTAAAGGCCCAGGGGTTGGGATTTGAGGGCAGCCTCTGGGAGCTGAGGGCAGTTCCCAGCCCACAGGCAGAAGAAAAATGGAGCTTTAGTCATAGAACCTCAAGGAACTCAGTTCTCCCAAGAATCCAGAGCTTGGAAGAAGGCCCCAGGCTCACATTTGATCTTAGTCCCAGCTCACATCATGATTTTAGCCTGCTGAGATCCCGAGCTAGACCACATCCAGACTCCTGACCCATAGAACCTGTGAGATGATAAATGTGTGTGTGTTTTAAGGTGCTACGTTCATGATAATTTGTTGTGCAGTATGATAATAATACATACACATGTTTTATATTTCTTTTTACTTCTTTTTTTTTATTTAATTTTATTGTTGTTGTATTACATCCATCTGCTTTTTGCTCCCCTCTGTCCTCTTCCCCACCCACCCATTCCTCCCCAAAGTCAACCCCACCTGTTGTCCATGTACATGGTTCCTTTATACTAGGTTCTTGTCTAAACTGCTCCCCTTCCTTGTCTCTTTCTTTTTCTTCTTTATTCGATTATTTTCAACGTGTTGTACTGTCGATGCCTTTAGAACCTAGAGCATGTTAACTGTCTTCCCTTCATCCTGACTTATATACTATTGCTGTCATTTATTTGAACTCTACCTTGATTGCTTTCTTTTTAAACTCATTAGACATAATTGTTTTTGCTTTGTATTCATTTGTACTTCCCCAATATTTGCCACATTGTATTCTCTCTTATTTCAGACCATGTAACTGGGGGTCACACTCCTTCTATATATTAAATTCTCTATTTATGTTTTTCAAAAAATGCCCTTGAATTCCCTCTTCAGTTGAAAGATGATTTTGCTGGTTGTAGTATTTGAGGTTGATGGTTATTTTCTTTCATTAGAGATAAAATTCCATTTTCCTCTCTTCTACTGTTG
Organism: Noctilio leporinus; assembly: GCA_004026585.1. Lineage (NCBI taxonomy): Eukaryota > Metazoa > Chordata > Mammalia > Chiroptera > Noctilionidae > Noctilio > Noctilio leporinus. The sequence goes on along the minus strand of PVIW01004172.1, from coordinate 25,397 downwards.
CTAATAAGTTAGGGGTCAGTTACCTCTTTGAAGATAGTCTGTCCTTTCTCACTAGTGTTTTTCAGATATTTTCTTGTTTGTAGCATTCCACTGGTTTATTGCACTGCATTAAGGTATGAATTCTTTTAATTATTATGTTTTGAATCTTGGAGTTCTTTCATCTGTGGCATGATATTGTCTATCAATTCTGGAGTATCTCAGCTATTATATCTTCAAATATTATCTCTAACTAGTCTTAATTGTTTGTTGTTTTTCAGAGACTCTAAATTAGATATGTCATACCTAAAAAATAGCCTCCCTCCTTTTAATTCTTTCAAATTTCTTAGCTTTTTGTTTCTCTGTGCTACATTCTGAATAATTTCTTTTTTTTAATTTAATGTTTTTTGTTGTTGTTCTTAGTTTTTGTTTTTTAATTTTATTATTTTTAGAGAGAGGGGAAGGGAGAGAAGCAGGGAGGGAGAGAGACATTAATGTATGGTTGCCTTTCACCTGCCTCCAGTTACAGACCCGGCTGGAGACCTGGCTTGCAACCTGGTTATATGCCCTGACTGGGAATTGAACCAGCGACCTTTGGGTTCGCAGGCTGGCACCTTATCCACTGTGCCACCAGCCAGGGCTCTGAATAATTTCTTTAGATCTATTTTTCAGTTCCATAATTCTTTCTTCAGCTGAACCTAACTGCTTTTTAGCCTATCAGTTAGGTTTTTAATTATAATTATCATATTCCCTTTAAAAAGCTCTATGTGGTTGATTCCTAATATTCATGGCACCTGTGTTTTACATATGTATATAATTTATTCCAACATATTAAAGTACTTGATTTTCTGAGTTTAATAATATCTACATCTCCTCCGACCCTGTTACTATATTTATTGTTTGATTCTCTTTTAAATTTTTCATCTCTCTGCTGAAATTCCCCATCTGTTTTTGCATGTTTATCTTGTCCACAAGAGCCTTTAAAGTATTAATCATAGTTATTTAAATTCTCTGTGTCTGATAGGCCTGTCTTACCTGTATCTGATTCTGTTGATTTCTTTATTTTCTCATAGTGAATATAATTCCTTTCTTCCTTCCCTTCCTTCCCTCCCTCCCTCCCTTCCATCCTTCCTTCCTTCCTTCCTTCCTTCCTTCCTTCCTTCCTTCCTTTCTTCCTTCCTTTGTAAGTCTTAAACTTTTTGGTTGAAAATGAGACGATACTGAGTTAATAATATTTAAGCCTGGAAAGGACACACCTATTCTTCTTTGTTATTAATGTGAGAGTTGAGTCAGTCTAGCCAAGAGTTAAGTTTGCAGTTTGTTATTGCTCTGGTTACCTTCTAGCACACCATCAGCTTTAAGTTCCTCCAGCTTTACTGGGGGAAGAAGGGGCCTTTTTTGTCAGGTGATTTCTCTTGTCTTCACTTCCTTCTTAGTTTCAGGCCTCCCATTTTCACCCATGCCTCTGCATGGCTCTCTCCACACACTCACCTCTCTCCCATAGTCGACACTGCCATGCTTGCTATGTGGCACTTGCTCACCTAGTGGTAGGGAGTCTAGGGCCTTCTCTGTTGTCCAGGTGGAGACTCAGTCTTGGGTGGGGAGTTTTCTCAGGAATCCTTTCTCTTTGAGCAGCAGAAAGTCTCTAATGATTCAGACCCAGGATGGTTTCCTGTCCCTCCCCCGGCTGCAGTGTGTTTTCTTTCATGCCCTGAGAGTGACAGGTTTGCTGCCCTTTTTCCCATGCATTAGGATTCTTGCTGTGTAGTGGGGAGGCTCTGGGTGAGGCTCTCTGCTACACCTGCAGTGGCAGGCACTCTCCTCCTCCAGTATATCCCCTGAGAGGAGTTTTGTACACAGTGGGTGCAAACTCCCCTTGTATCCATGACTCCAGTGGGCTTTTCACTTTTGCCTCAACCCACATTCAGCCTTAGGCAATTTGTTAATGCTTTTAGCTGAATTCTTCTCACCCATTCGACCTCTGTGGAGCCCCATCTTCTTTCTATGCTCTGATCCAGGTGAGCTTAAACCTGCATCTCTCCTTGGAGGCACCTGTCTTTGCCTAGATTTCAGACTAGTTGGTTGACCTGCGACCTCAGCACTCTGATGGATTCAAGAAATGGCCCATTTGTTGATTATTGGCTTTTTCTTGTTGCTAGAGTAAGAACGACACTTTCTAGCTTTGTGCATCTGCTGCTCAACTTCCAGCAACTGTTTGTTGTAGTCTATTTAGCCAGTCCCATTTTATAGACCTTTTGTTTTTCCCCCCAACCTTTGCTATTTCAAACACCTCTGTAAGAAATATTATTTTTCATACTTAAGAATGTCTCTGATTAAATGCCTGGAAGTAAAAATAAAGGGGAAACACATTTTTAATGTTTGTGTTTATTGCCCTATTGCCCTCTGGAAAACTCAAGGAGTTTAGGATCACACCAGCTTTCATCAATGCACTGTGATCACACTTTTCATCTATGTTTGCCTTGGAAGTGGTAAACAGTTTCTGTGTGGTTTTAATATGCCTTTTCTTGTTATAGTTCAGTTGAACTCCTTTTCAAATGTTAAAGTTATTTGCATACTGAACTGGGAGCTTAAAATGGTTAAAATAATAAATTATATGTTATGTGTTTTTTACCACGATTTTTAAAAAAGTGATTTGCATTCATTTTATGAATGAAATATTCACATTTTTACCCACTTTATAATTGATATGTTTGTCTGTCTCATATGTTTCAGTAAATTCTTCTACATTTCAATGTAGATAATCATATTTTCTGCAAATAGGTAAAATGGCGTATTGTCCTTTAAAACATATTAGGAAGTGTAGGCATTCTTATTTTCTCTTTGACTTTACCATAAATTCTTTGCTAATCTCATCATTAACAATGAGGTTTACTATTGATTTGAGGTCAGTCTTTAGAAGAAATATATTGCTATTCCCAAAACATTTTTCATCAGGAAGTGCTATGTTTTCCTTCAAAAAAATACAGTTGAAATTAAGATTAGTGTTGCATTTAATTCATGAATTAGTTTCAGGAGAACCACAATTACATTATTTGTTGGTATTTAATCATCCTATGTGTAAAAGAAACCAATATTTATCATCATTTCTTATGTATTAGGACATTTCTATTCTTCAGTTATTTCTTAGATTTTTGTTTTAGTTAATTTATGTATCTAAATAATTTTTTAGGAAGGATATGTGTCCTGAATTCTTACTTAAGTATTAATATCTTTATGCTGCTTCACCCATTAATAATAGCCCAGCTACACAATGAATTCTTGCTCCCTAACTTTCTAATATCAGAACCTTGTAATGGTTGATTATTGCATCCTTACATCAAAACTAACCTAATGTGTCTTCCTTTAAATAATTTATAAGCATATACTTAGTTGCATATAGAAATTTTTATGTTTGAAAATCACATATTTTATTGGGATATGTCAGTTATAACTCTTCCTTTTATATGTTTTACTTGGAGTGAAATATATCATTTTAAACTACAGATTCAGGTCTTCAATTCAGAAATGTTTTCTTAAATTATAGCTTTGACTCTGTATCTCTTTCACTTTACCTATTCTCTTTCTCAAAAATGTCAGTTATTTGTATGTTAACCTCTATCATGTATTTGCTCTGAACCTATCTTCTTTTTATAGTTTTCACTTCTTTATCCATTTTCTTTACTCTCATCCTCCATATCACTGATCTAGTCTTCCACAACTTCACCTCTGCTTTTTCTTTCCAACACTGTTTGAAACTTTCCCATGGCATTATTTCTTTAGTTCATTCTTTCCATAAATATTCCAGATACAACTTAATCTAGCTGGCTATCTTATCATTTTATCTATCTCATCTTTTAGCTCCAGTTCCTAGGCTTCACGTTGTTCTTATAGTTCACGGAGAGTACAAAGCAAGTGTATACAATTTCTTCTTTTTTATGTAGTTAATCTTGTTCATAACTGTGCTAAAGTTCTCCCTCACACATTAGGATTGCCTTTTTTGTACATAAAAATATGTCCATAGATTTCACATGAAGATTTTATTCTGTTTTCTATTTTTTTCTGCAAATTTGCCTATCAAATGAGGTTTTCATCAGCCTGATATCTACTTCATGTATTATCTTTGAATATCGTCACTGCTCACCTGCATGCTTGTAAAATCTTTTTATCTGTTCTTATACTAGTCAACTGTTTGATAAAAAAGTTATAGTATTTGTTTGGTAATCTAACAGTTATGACAAGGGGAAGGAAGGTGCTGGGGAGGTGAGGAAAGCTGTGTGCCAGTGGCCCTTTTGTTTTTCACTCTAGTTTGGTGGTTGCCCAGCCTTCACTCCATGTATAGAATGTAGCTAAGTCTTGGTTCTTCTTTATTTTTTTTTTTAATTTAATTTTATTGTTGTTGCATTACATCCATCCCCCTTTTTACTCCCTTCTGTCCCCTTCCCCACCCGCCCACTCCCCCATAAAGTCAATTCCACTTGTCCTTGTCCAAGGTTCTTCCATACTAGGTTCTTGTCCAAAGTGCTCCCCTTCTTTGCCTCTTCCTCCCCCTCCGCCCTTCCCCCCTGCCCACTGAAGGCCTATTCACTGTACTCATATATCTGGTTCTGTTTTGCTTGTTGTTAGTTTTGTTCATTATTGTCCTGTAATGGGTGAGATCATATTTGTCTTTCACTGACTGGCTTATTTCACTAAGCATAATACTTTCTAGTTCCATCCATGTTGTTGCAAAGGGCAGGAGGTCCTTCTTTCTTTCTGCTGTGTAGTATTCCATTGTGTAAATCTACCACAGTTTTTTGATCCAATTATCCACTTATGGGTGCTTAGACTGGTTGCAGCATTTGACTATTATAAATAATGCTGCTATGATCATAGGGGTACATAGGTTCTTATGAATCGAATTACTGGATCAAAAGGCAGTTCCATTTTTAGTTTTTTAAGGAAACTCCATACTGTTTTCCATAGTGGCTGTACCAGTCTGCATTCCCACCAACAGTGCACCAGGGTTCTCTTTGCCCTACATCCTCGCCAATACTTGTTGTTTGTTGATTTGCTAATGATTGCCATTCTGACAGGTGTGAGGTGGTATCTTATTGTGGTTTTAATTTGCATCTCTCTGATGGCTAGTGATATTGAGCATTCTTTCAAATGCCTCTGGGCCCTTTGTATGTCTTCCTCAGTGAGTTGTCTGTTCAGGTCTTTTGCCCATTTTTTTAATTGGGCTGTCTGTCTCCCTGGTGTTGAGTCACATTAGTTCTTTATATATTTTGGAGATCAAACCCTTGTCTGAAGTATCATTGGCAAATATGTTTTCGCATATAATTGGTTCCCTCTTAATTTTACTGGTGCTTTCTTTAGCTGAACAGAAACTTTTCAATTTGATATAGTCTCATTTGTTTATTTGTTCTTTTACTTCCTTTGCCCTTGGTGAAGTATCAGTAAACATATTTCAGTATAGGATATCAAAAATTTGACTGCCTATATTTTTCTCCAGGACCTTTATGGTGGCACTGCTTATGTTTAAGTCCTTTATCCATCTTGAGTTTATTCTGGTGTATGGTGTAAGTTGGTGGTCTAGTTTTATCTTTTTGCATGTTGTTGTCCAGTTCTCCCAACACCATTTGTTGAAGAGACTGTTTTTACTCCATTTTATGTTCCTTCCCCCTTTGTCAAATAGTAATTGACCAAAGAGTCCTGGGTTTATTTCTGGGCTCTCTATTCTGTTCCATTGATCAATATGTCTATTCTTATGGCAGTACCATGCTGTTTTGATGACAGTGGCCTTGCAGTATAGTTTGATGTCCGGGACTGTGATTCCTCCTTCTTTCTCAAGATTGCTGTGGCTATTTTGGGTGTTTTTGGCTCTATATAAGTTTTTGAAGTATTTTTTCTACCTCTGTGGAGTATGTCATTGGTGTTTTAATTGGAATTGCATTGAATCTATAGATAGCTTTGGGTAGTATGGATATTTTAATGATGTTAATCTTCCCATCCATGAACATGGTATATGCTTCCATTTATTTGTATCTTCCTTAATTTCTTTCTTCAATATTCTGTAGTTTTCTGAGTATAGGGCTTTTACTTCCTCGGTTAAATTTATTCCTAGGTAGTTTATTTTTCTTTTGCTGTGGTAAATGGGATTTGTTTTCTCATTTCTATTTCTGATGTTTCATTATTGGTATACAAAGATGCTTTTGATTTCTGGATATTGACTCTATATCCAGCTATTTTGCTTATTAGGTCAAGTAAGTTTTTGGTGGAGCCTATCGAGTTTTGTATGTACACTACCATATAATGTGCAAATAATGACAGTTTGACTTCCTCCTTTCCAAGTTGGATACCTTTGATTCCTTTTTCTTCTCTGATAGCTATGGCTAGAACTTCCAAGATGATGATGAACAGAAGTGGAGAAAATGGACATCCTTGTCTTATTCCTGATCTTAGGGGGAAAGCTTTTAGTATTTTTCTGTTGAGTATGATATTGGCTTCAGCTTTCTTATATATGGCCTTTATGATGTTGAGGTATGCTCCCTCTATTCCCATTTTGCTGAGGGTTTTATCATAAATGGTTGCTTACTTTACCAAATGCTTTTTCAGCATCTATTGATATGATTACATGGTTTTTGTCTTTCATTTTGTTGATGTGATATATTTATTACATTTTTTGATTTACAAATGCTGTACCATCCATACATCCCTGGGATGAAACCCACTTGATCATGGTGTATGATCTTTGTAATGTACTGCTGAATCCAGTTGGCCAATATTTTGTTAATAATCTTAGAATCTATGTTCATCAGAGGTATTGGCCTATATTTTTCTTTTAGTTGTGTCTTGCCCTGCTTATGGGATTAGAATAATATTGGCCTCATAGAAAGAGTTTGGGAGTCTTCCCTCTTCCTGTATTTTTTGATATAGGTTGAGAAGGATAGAAGTTAGTTCTTCTTTAAATGTTTGGTAGAATTCACCTGTGTATCCATCTTGTGCTTTGGGAGATTTTTGATTACTTCTTCAATTTCACTAGTTGTTATTGGCCTATTCAGGCTTTCTGCTTCTTCTGGGTTCAGTTTTGGTTGTTTATACATTTCCAGAAACGTGTCCATTTCACCCAGGTTGTCATATTTCTTGTCATATAGTGTTTATAATAATTTCTTATAATCTTTTGTGTTTCTGAAGCATCAATTGTGATTTCTCCTCTGTCATTTCTGATTCTGTTTATTTGGGTCCTCTCCCTCCTTTTCTTGATAAGTCTGGGTAAAGGCTTATCAATTTTGTTTATTTTTTCAAAGAACAAGCTCTTGGACTTGTTGATTCTTTGAATTGTAGTTTGAGTCTCGAATTTATTTAGTTCTGCTCTGATCTTGATGATTTCCTTCCTTCTACTTGCTCTGGGCTCTGTTTGTTGTTGCACATCTAGTTCTTGCAGCTTTATGGTTAGGTTGTCTGTATAAACTTCTTCTGACCTTTTTGGGTAGGCCTATATTGCTATGAATTTCCCTCTGAGGACTGCCTTTGCTGTGTCCCATGGTTTTGAACTGTTGTATATTCATTGTCATTTGTATCCAGAAACTTTTTGATTTCATCTTTGATCTCATTGTTAACTCATTCATTACGTAAAAGCATGTTATTCAGTCTCCATGAGTTAGAGTGTTTTTGTTTTTTTCCCTTGAGATTGGTTTCTAGTTTCAAGACATTGTGATCTGAGAAGATGCTTGGTATGATTTCAGTTTTCCTGTATTTGTGGAGGCTTGTCTTGTGATATACCATGTGGTCTATCTTAGAGAATGTTCCATATGCATTTGAAAAGAATGTGTATTTTGCTTCTTTGAGGAAAAATGCTCTGTATGTATCATTTAGGTCTATTTCCTCTAGAATGTTGTTCAATGCCACAGCATCCTTAGTGATTTTTTGTTTGGAAGATCTGTCCATTGTTGATAGTGGGGTATTAAAATCCCCTACTATTAGTGTGTTGCTGTCTATATCTTTCTTGAAGTCCTCCAAGATCTTCCTTATATATTTCAGAACTCCTACATTGGGTGCATAGATGTTTACCAGAGTCATTTCTTCTTGATGGATTGTTCCCTCAAGTATTATGAAATGTCCTTCTTTGTCTCTTTTTATGGCCTTTGTTGTAAAATCTATTTTGTCTGAAATAAGTATTGCTACTCCAGCCTTTTTTTATGTTCATTTGCTTGATATATATTTTTTCATCCCCTCATTCTCAATCTGTGTTGATCTTTTGTTCTGAGGTGGGTCTCTTGAAGACAGCATATATGTGGGTCATGTTGTCTTATCCATTCGGCTACCCTGTCTTTTGATTGGTGCATTTAATCCATTTACATTTAAGGTTATTATTGATTCATACTTATTTATTTCCATTTTCTCACTTTGAACCTGTGTTCCTCTTTGGCTCTTTCTGTTTCCTCATTTTTTTTTTTTTTTTTTTTTTTTTAAAGCAGACCCTTTAGCATTTCTTGCAATGCTGGTTTGGTAGAGATGTATCCTTTTAGTCTTTTTTTTGTCTGGGAAGCTCCTTATTTCTCCTTCTATCTTGAATGAGAGCCTTGCTGGGTAGAGTGTTCTTGGTTGCAGGCCTTTGTTTACCATTACTTGGAATATGTTTTGCTATTCCCTTCTGACTTGAATTGTTTCTGTTGAATAATCATTTGATAGCCTTATCAGAGCCCCCTTATATGTTATTTGCTGTTTCTCTCTCAATGCTTTTAGGATTCTCTCTTTGTCTTTGAAATTTGCCATTTTAATTATAATGTGTCTTGGAGTTGGTCTGTTGGGCGGATCTTCATTGGGACCCTCTGTGCTTCCTGAACTTGAGTAACGCTTTCACTCATCATGTTAGGGAAATTTTCTATCATGACTTTTTTGAACAGGTTGTCCATTCCTTGTTTCTCTTCTCCTTCTGGTATCCTTATGATACGGATGTTATTGCCTTTCATGTTGTCCTGCAGCTCTCTTAAAACCCCTTCATTCTTGTTCAGCCTTTTTTCAATCTCTTGTACTGCCTTGGAATATTTTTCTATGTTGTCCACCAGGTCACTGATCTGATCCTCTGCTTCCTCTATTCTACTGTTGACTCCTTCTATTGTATTCTTCAATTCAGAAGTTGTATTCTTCATTTCCTCCTGGCTCTTACTGATAGTTTCTAAGTCCTTTATAATGCTGGTGTAGCTCAGTAAGTTCCTTGTAATGTCCTTGGAGTTCTTTGTAGTTCTCCTGGAGTTGTTTATAGTTTTCTTTGAGCTGGCTGAGTTCATTGAGCTTCTCTATCATCATTCTTTTGAATTCCATATCTAATAGTTTGTTTGCCTGTTTCATTTAGTGAGCCTTTCTGGGGATTCTTCCTTTCCTTTTGGTGATGGACTGATTCTTTTTTCCCCTATTTTGGGTGTCTGCTGTTGCTTGTTTTTGTCTTGGATTAATCTGCTTTGCTTCCCTGCCTTTATGGAGCACCCTTCTGTGTTAGGAGATCTGTGGAGTTCAGTGTTGCTGTCTCCTAGAGTTCTCCACTTGTTGCTATTGAGGTGGCCTTTATGTCATTAACTTGGGCCGTCTGGTTGTATCTTGGATTGGTTGTATATGTTGCTCTTTTCCTTCCAGTTTAATGATTGTGAGGCACTCCTACTTTTTCTCATACACTGTTTTTGAGCTGCTCCTAAAACAGAACCACCAGTCCAGGCAAAATAACCACATCTTCAGAGATATCTTTCTTCTTTAATCCCCCTTTCAACTGCCTATGAATGTAGCTATATACCCATACCCTCCAAGGTAACCCTCACTTTTAATCACACTCTCAGCTGCAACTGAGCCAGTCTTAATAGGGATGTAGATATGATAAGACTGTTGTACAAAGGGAAAAAATGATTAAGTTGACTAAAGTATAGATAATTTTGAAGGGTGCAAAGGAGCAGTAAAGATAGCAGGGATATGAGAGAGAAAACCAACTTATCTATTCTATAGAAATGAGGAGGGGGAGAATCAGAAAGCTTCAAGTGGAAGCAAACAGTATAAGCCTATATATATAGTTGCCACATCTACCTCTCTGTTCTCCCTTAATGATCCCCGATTGGCCCCAGTGGAGCCAGGATCTATGTGCTTTTAGCAGAAAAAAAGAATGGGTAGTCCCTAGTAGTGCATCCACAAGAAAGAAAGAAAGAAAGAAAGAAAGAAAGAAAGAAAGAAAGAAAGCAAGCATTTAGGTGGCTGGGGAGGGGAGAGATACTTAGATTGAGGACTGGGAATTTATTGTAGCAGGAGAGTGAATAGACTTTAAAATGAAGTAGAAGGAGGGTCTTGGGTATTTAGGTGAATTGAGATAGGGGAGGAGTAAAAATATGTGAGTTGGGATACACTATGGTATAAACAGTATTTACTTAAAATGCACTAATTGTGAGGGTTGGAAATAACTTTTGAAAAGGATATATTAGGGATTAGTAGTTCACGTAGCTTGCGGTGTAACTGAGGTGCTTGAGATTAGCAGTGATCCATTTCCTGAGTCTGCCTCTTTTTCTTGGTCAAGTCTCTACAGTCTAGAGTCAAGCTGTGTGGTCTTGGAGTGGCAGGACCTATGGCTGTCACAGTCAGGCTGATTCTTAGAGCCAGCCCCCAGGTAGGCTGAGCCTCCAGTAGCCTGGCTGGGTTTCTGTGCTGCTCGTGTTTTGGGGCCCTCCCTTCTCTCACTGGTTCTGTATGAAGACCTGCAGGGTGCTTCTGTGTTGTCTATGGCTGCTCCTCCCCCTCCAGCTCCTGGAGGAGGTTCCTGCCTGCAACCAGCACCTGGCTCCAATGCAGGGTGGCCTGCAATTTCACTGGTTCCTGTGATGGCTGGCCCTACCTCTGCAGCTCCGGGAGGAGGTACCCCCTGTCTGATAACAGTGCCTGGCTCCCTCAGGGCTGAGGTTTACCCTCCAAGTAGCCCAGCTCTTTGAGGAGTTTTTCACTGCTGCCTCTGCCATGTGTGTCTGGCCCCCTAGAGGGTCCACAGTGCAGCCTGCTGGCTAGTGCTACTCCACCCCCTCCAGCTCCTTGAGGTGCCCTTTGTTGCCTGCAATGGGCTCGCCAGTTGCACCAGCTGCAATTTCCTGGTGAGCAGTTTCGAGATTTTGTGGGAACCTGTGTGCCGGTGTGGGTGCTCAGGGTTGGGCCTTCCCCTTTGCCTGGGCTCTGAGCTGCCCTCTCCCTGGTGGTGCAACAGCACAGTTTTCAGCTTCCTCGCCACTCCGGCAGGTGCACTTTCCTGCTCCCCTGCTCCCCAACTCCTGTTCCCCGTGGTCCTCTTCTCCTCTGCCTCTTGCCCAGGGAGGAGCTTCCTCTCTCTATCTCCAGAGCGAGGCTCTCATGCAGCCCTCCCCTGCAGTTCAAATCCTCATTCCCTCTGGAGTATGGACTTACTGTCCACGTTACACTGTTCAGATTCCTAGTCTCCAGGGAGCCTGGAGCTATATTCAGTTAGAGACACCCATCTGATCAGAGCTGCCACTGCCCAGAGCCGACCTTGGCCTGGTGGCCAGTTTGGACCTGTCTCACCTGCTCTCCTGTAGGTCTCTGCAGCCTCTGGGCTGTGCACCCCTGAGTCCAGATGCTTACCACTCCAATTCTTAGGGACCTACAGACATCTCTTGCTCCTTAACCTATCCTCCAGCTGCTCTGGCACTCGAGAACAACATCAGCACTGCTCTCTACTCCTTCGCCATCTTTTCTCCAAGCCTCAGTTCTTTATTAATGTTTCCATTTCTTGCATCCAATAGTATTATTGTATTTTCTATCAAGGACGATGTTCATTGGAAATAACAGAAACAGAAACAACCCCTGGCCCAACAAACACTTTCTTATTTTCTGTTGCATGAGACCTCATTTGTTCATGGGCCTTCTAATACTCCTGACTTAGAGCAAAGGACAGTTCCAAATGGGGAATTCAAGTATCTGTGCCTCATACTATGATATTTTTAGTGTAATTTAGCCCAAACTGTTCCTGCTTACATTCTATGATCTTGCATCCTTTCTTATCTTAAGAAAATTAAGTTTGTTTTTTAATTGGGCACCTACTGCACTATAAGTGGTAAAGACTTTTCAGGACTGCTACCTATTGACATGTTATCCTATATCAGACCCATCTTCCTATTAGGAGCATCTAGAAAAACACACAGATTCTGGGTCAGTGGCTCTGGGTTGATTCCTGAGATTCTGCATTTTTAACAAGCTTTCATCTGATGCTACTGTTGCTGACCTGTGGACCTCACTTTCAGTATTAAGGCTCTAGAGGGAACACCAATGTATGATTGTTGAGCTCAAGAGTGCTACAACAGCAAAGTTCCTCTCCGGGAGGAACAGTTTTGATTGCCAATAATATTGCAATAAGGATTAGAGGAAAACAGACATGGTGGGAAATGCCAAATAAATACTTTCAATGAACTCATGGGCAGCTATTGTGGTGTTGAAAGGTCTGTGGGTGGGACTCTGATTACAGATCAGATACCAAGTAGCTGTTTCCTCAGTGCTTCAGCTTTCTTATCTGAAGTGAGGGGGTTGGATAAGATGATCTCAAGAGCTCCATTCCTCTCTGAAACTGAGATTCTTATGACTGAAGTAGAATGATTCTATAGTTGAGCTTCATTACTATGCATATAGAGTAATACAGTCATTAAAGTTGACATGAGGGTGGAACATTAAGGAGTTCTACTAGTATAAAAGACATCCAGATGTTGCAGATTTGAATTTGCATGTTTAACTGCTATTTTCCGAGGGAATTTGAAATGTGAAAATTGTATTCGTGACAGTTGTGAGCCTGCAATGTCATAGTCCAGAGTCTACTTGTCATGCAAAATGAAGAATTGTGTTGGTCAAAATCATGGGGTTGGAGTTGTTGTTTCCTTGAACCTTCAAATCCCTAAAAAGTTTCATCAGCTAGGAAGAAGTAGGGAAAGAGTCTGTATATTTAGTGAAATTAGTCAAGTTATTATGTTAATTTAAAGTGTAATGATTATAGGCTGGGCCCTGGTGGCTTTTTCTCTTGTGAACTTTAAGTGGTGAATAAATGAGTTTCTGTCCAGCAATGTAATTGAAATGGGGGCACGTATGAGACTTATAACAAGTTCTCTTTGGAACTACTTGCCTACAGTTACAGAGAGTGCAAGGCAGAGCTGTACTGGACTCTAGGTCCAGCTACCTACAACAGCCTGCCCTTCGGCCTCCTAAGATATAGCCTAAAGAAGAAACTTATGCCAATGGGTGATTTTTGTTTATATTCACAAGACCATTGTGGACATAATTGATGGTCTTGTGGACATAAACAAAGACCAGCCAAATGACAGCAAGCGAAGGCCATTCAGAGGTTGCTATAGCATGGAATTGGCCATTACCACTTTCATTTGGCAGAGACTCAAGGCAATGGAGTGGGAAAGAACATGGTGGAAAAAGTCCATCTCAGCTGTGCCCTGATGGAGACTGCTGGCCTGGGGAACCTGGGAGAAGCTAACTTCTCTTCTCTACTTGGTTAGAGGAGCATATTTAGCTTTCTCTGGTTGGTCCTAAGTTAAAAGCAGGGACAAAGTTAGGGAAGCTGCCAGTTACTGATCAAACCTTGGCCATTTGAGGCAATTAATAACAGGGTTTTTGTTTGACTTCCTGGATTTCTAGCAGAGATAATTGTCAGCTTACTACTTACAACTGACTTACAGAAAACAGATTGGCTTCCTGCAAGCCTGACTTATAGCAAAATTTCTTCCTAGGCTGGTTTCTATAGATAAGGGGTTGGTTTCCTAGGCAGTCCTCCTCAGGTTGTGGGTCAGATTTTTATCTTTCTATATGGTTTGGCCATTGCCCATTTGTACATCCAGCCTTTTAGTTTTTAAATGTAGCTAATGAGGGGGAGGTTTACCCAAAGCTTGAAGGGAGTCAAGATGGCTCCTAAATCAGTGACGGCATTAAAGTATCCTAAAAATATTTTTAAAAATGAGAATATCTCTTTAATTCAATCAAGCAGAATGAGGCTATATTCCATTTTAGTGGAAAGGTTATGTGTTATCCCATAATAAAAAACAAAAACAAAAACAAACAAACAAAGGCAGACATTTGTAGAGAATCTAGACACTAGAAAATAAAAAGCTATGTGGTTCCACATTTGGTTTCCCAAATAAGGAAAATAATTAGGAGATAGGGAGAGATTATAGAGCACTCAAAACAGGCAACTTCTGTTATGAAGATCCCATAAGCTCCAAGCAAATTTTCACTAATAATGCAATTTTTCTTTTAAAGATTTTATTTCATTATTTTAGAAAGAGGAGAAGGGAGAGAGGCAGAGAGGGAGAGAGACATCAATGTATGGTTGCATTTCACCTGCCTCCAGCCACAGGCCTGACTGGAGACCTGGTTTGCAACCTGGTTATGTGCCCTGGCTGGGGAATTGAACCTGCAACCTTTGGGTTCACAGGCCAGCGCCTTAACCACTGTGCTACCAGCCAGGGTGTGCAATTTTTAATGTAACTTTATTTGGGATAGCATATGCCCTCGAAAAAATGGATAGGAATATTTGAGTTGCTAAACATGAATGCCACACCCATGACAAATGACCTAAATGGCATTGGGCTTCATGTCACCTCTGTGAGATTGGGTCACATTAAGGTAAGCGGATGAAACCAGGATTATGAACATGCACAGTAGAAGACCACTGTGGATGGTTTTCATCCCTCACAGTCTTTGTGACAGCTTGGCTATGAGGCCAGCCTCTGTCCCTGGCACCCTGTTAGCCAGACCACAAAGTTCGGGGGTTGGCCATAATGGTTTTCAATCAACACCATGACAAACTGTGCTAGAGCCTGAGGGAAAAGAATAACTAAGTAATACTGATCTTATTTTTATTTCAAATTTTGATAATTTGTTTTTCGTGGATATTTGCATTAACTTTAATTTATATAAACATTGTAATAAAGAATTCATCTTCATTTCTAAGGGTTTTCAAATTAATTTATTATTGCATCACATTTGTCCCATTTTTTCTCTATTGCTTCCCCCTGTCCCACCTATCCCCTCTCCCACAGTCAATCCCCACACGTTGTCCATGTCCATGGGTCATTTATACTAGTTCCTTGACTAAACTCTTCCTTTTCATTGCCCCTTTCTTTCTCTCCCACCTCCCCTCTGGTCACTGCCAGTCTATTCCTTGTTTCCATGCCTCTGGTTCTATTTTGCTTGTTTGTTTGTTTTGTTCATTAGTCTCCTGTATTAGGTGAGATCGTATGCTATTTGTCTTTTGTTCTTTTCTAAGGAGTTTTTTTTTTGTGCCCCCTAACATTATGCAGCCAAGGATAGTGCCTGGTTGTAGCCCCAGTCTTGCTTTCAGGGCCTAGGACACTGGATCACTTCCCCTTATAGGCTCTCTTTTTAATTTACACATTACAAAGCCTGATGCTCAGTTTAGTCTTAATGCAATATAAAATGAGTAGTTGAAAACCCATTGTAATAATATCATAAAATACAAATTGAGTGGTGTAGAATAGCTTCAAATTTTGGAAGTAACAACAGAGACTAGCTTAATCTTCTGTTATCAGAAATAGAATGCCTGCCTAATTTTAAAGTTTAGAAGCCTACATGGCTGCAAAGCAGGGTTGTAAACACAACAAACCCTTCTCCCAAATGAGAAGATATAACAGAGAAGGTGGCTGCTGGCCATGTGCACCAGAGGGTAAAATCTATGAGCATCGGAATGGCCCTTTTATTTGTGGTGTAACCTCAGGTCTTAATCCATGAAAGCTGCTCATCAAACTGAATTCAATCCCCTGCTTTTCTATCTGGCTTTCCCATGTGGACTATAACCCCATCAACAGAGACATCTTGGATATAGGGTACGATGTGAAACATCAATGATACCTGATGGTATTTACATCAGTATGCAATAATTAAATCCCTGGAAATGAGAAAACTGTAAAAGAAGGCTAACAAGGCAGGTACTGTTTGTGATTGGCATTGACCTGGAAGAGCAGCACTAATCACATGGAGGCGTTTCAGTCTCACTCCTCATGGACAGAGGTGAGGAGTGTGCCTCTGACTGCCTTAGCAGGACATTTCAGAACTGCATGAAAAGCAGAATAGAAGGTCCACAGGGTTGCCAGATAAATTACAGGACACCCAGTTTAAGCTAAATTTCAGATAAGCAATGAATACTTTTTTAGTATAAATATATTCCAAATGGTGCTTAAACACTATATTTTTACTGGCAAACTTAAATATCAGGGGTTGAAAGTTGAAGTATGCAGATGGGATCATCATGAAACTGACTACTTGGAACTATCAAGAGTCCAAGCAAGAGCATCCTGATGAATAATATTTCCCTCCCCAACAGGGTCCCCTTGGAAGCCCCAGGACCCTGGCAGCTTTGCCAGGTCTTTGTAAATTCCTGAGAAAAGCCTCAGAGTCATAAAGATGCAGGATAATGGGAGGAGCTATAAAGAAAGGTGAGAGTAATGATTAAGGGAGTTGGTAGGACTGTTTGATTTATGGTTTATGAGTAGAGATTCAAAGAGCTAGATAGGATTTACCTTAATTATACAATGTCTAATTATTCAAAGACTAATGACAGAGATGAATGCCTGTAAATATCTTTCTGGGCAAAAGCATCAAAGGTGATTAAACTTGCTAGACTTAGGGACAATGGGATGGGGTTAAGAAAAGAAGAAAAAATTCTTAAGATAGAGGGTTTTCTTTCTAAAAAATACCACACTCCCATTTATAATATGTCCTGTGTGTTACATTGATGTCCTTAACATTTTGCCTATTTTAACGCTTTCAATGTTTTCCTCACTTGTGAAAACTTATGTCTAAATCCTTTGGAATTCACTATGGAAAGGGAGTGAATTAACTAACAGGTAGAGAAAGGAAGTTTCTGAGGATATTTCTGTTTCTGAGACTCTAACTAATTCAATGTGTTAAATGGGGTAGAAAATTGAGAAGAGGATGAGAAACACTATCTAGCAGGGAAAAAATCCCAGAACGATTAAGATTTGACCATGGATGCAACTCTCTAGGGTTCACTGAATTCTAGGAACTCCAGGGAAGAACCAACAAACTTAATATGACAAGTTTGTATTTTGAAGGTCCTCCTCAGAGACAAGCAATATCATTCTGAATAATGGACAATGACTGCAGAGGTCCAATTTTGCATTTTATTCAGACATGTATTTGAATCTTCACTACATACTACAAGGCTAGAAGGAAAGTAGGGGTGAAGACCCTCCCTTGTAAAAGAGCCCAATTGCTACCCACACATTAGCAATTCCTTGACCATCCTTGCTTAGATAGCTAACATGTATGAACGAATTAACACCATGTTCATTCATAAAAATGGTCCCCCCCAAAATGCTCCTTGCTAGTATTGGTGATGAATGCGAAAAGGATAGCTCTTCATTAGAGAATAACTTTATTAATGTCTTTGGTCCTGTGCTCAGACATTTAAAGTTTGAATGAGCTATTTCAATTTTTAACATATATAATTTATTGCATGCTATTGGGAATACAGTGGTGTGTGGGAATGGAGAATGCAAAGTCCTGGGATATGCTCATCACAAATATCCAGACCTATTGTCATGCTTTGAATTGAAGAAAAACAAATCAGAAAGGTAAAGAAATTCATCTGAATTTTACTGTCTGTGCAGTGGATTTAAGATAGTCATGGCCAAGCTGAATATGTAGCTGCTTACCTCTTGCTATGAAGGTGAAAGTTTGTGTTCCCAGTGTTCATATTCCCAAAATCTAATGTCACCTGAGTAGTCCTTTAGAAAGTTAGAATGTTTGGTACTTATTTTCCAGATTTGCCAACTAAGTCATCCTGTCCACTAGTTCCCAAGTAGGAACTTGTTGATTGGAGCCCCAGGGATATGATACAACACGTGTTACTAGATGACATTTTTTAGATACAGAACCAGAATCTCTGTTTTACAGAAAATACAGTTAATAATCCTCTGGGTATAAATTAGTTTGTAAGCATATTGTAATACATAATATATGTGTACCAATAATTCTACTCAGAGCAGCTATGAATTTATTAGGCTTTTATTTACTGAGTTGTTTTTATTATTTGCCACCTATTTAGTTCAGCAATTAGAGTGTAAGCTACAATGCAAGGGTATATATTAATAATTATAATTAGGTTTTGGAAACACTAAAGCCAAGTGAAAACAAATGGCTACATCTTTAGATGAAAATTTATTTCTTTGTTGTCAAGTTAGCACAGAGTCATTAAGAATTCTAGATTGTTTGCAACCTTTATGCAGTCGATTTGTGTAATAGAAAAGAATGAGTGAGAGCTCCTCCACCCAATATACAAGAGGATACAAACATTAGGTTTTTTATTTAATGCTTAATATCTGAAAATATTAAGAAATGATACTTGAGGGTACTGTATGAAAAAACAAAGTTGGCTCGTTGTAATTTTATGCCTTTCTTTGGTATGGTCCCCCTGATGACACTGGTCTTGAGGATTTTCATGGTGCCCCCAGGGATAGACAAAAGGGCAATTTCACACACTCTAAAATGCCCTGGAAGCCCTGAGAAAGGGAATCTCTGAAAGGAAACATTGGCAGGCTCCCACCTCCTGGAGTATTAGAGTAGCCTGGCGGTGCTTCCTCCCGCCTGGTAGGCAGGCCTGTGACACAGCCGCATTTGCAGCGCTCTCCAGAGAGGCTGTGTGGAGTTGATAATCAGGTTTGCACAATGGATCATGGGTCAGCCTTTTTGCCACTTCTGTGCTCAGTAAACCATTTCAGTCAGTTGCCAGATGGAGAACTTTTTGTAATTAAAACAATTTAGTGTTATAAAAAGTGCCCAGCACAGCAAGTACATGGTATCCAAAGGCCCTCAGAAGAGGGGCCTGTGACTTGAGTTGCAGGCCTTTTCTCATTTTGGACAGTCTGAAAGGTATCTTAGTGCTTATCTGGAGGAGCCCAGGGATATGGCTACCACGGGTATGCTCACATGAACTTCTCTGCCTAAGCAAAAGGGACAGCTCCTTCAAATGGTCAACTGGAAAAGTGCTTCTGGAAGAAACCCTGAGCAGGGACTCAGGATACCTGGGTTTTCACTATGCTTCTGCCCTTGATGGCTGTATAACTCTGGGTGAGCGGTTTTACTTCTCTAGGCCTCAGTTATTTATTTTTTGTAAATCAAGATATTTGGATTTGATCTTTTTTAGCTCTGAAGTTTTACAATTCTGTGATTCATTGATATATAGATTTGCTCAGTACTTTTCTGACATGAATTTGGGCTCATTTTTCCCAGCCACTTTTTTTAAACATTAAATTCTGGTTCAAGTGCCCCTCTGACCAGGGCCCCCATGAGCTTCTTGTGAGCATTATTTCCATGTGCAAATAGAAGGCATATTCCATATGTCACAGACTTTGGAGTTTGCAAACGTGCATATGGTCTTTTAGAAAACAAGAGACTCATCACTATTAAGTTGTTCTGTTACAGAGTAATAAATTGGAAATTGCAATGAAATTAGGTTTATTTCCAACTGACAAATTTTGGTTGCAGGGAAGAAAAGAAATAATCATATTTAAAAGGAATAATCATTTAAAATAAGCATATTTAACGCTGCAACAGCTGTTACATATTATATCTTAAAACCCTGTAGAGGAATTAGTTAATTAATTTTAACATTGTTATACTCTCCTTAATAGTGTTCCAAAATACCTAGTGGTGATTAATCATGATAGGAATTTTTATCATTCATGATCTAATACACTTTTATGAAAAGATTTCATTGCACATTAAAATTACTTTGTTTGAATTCTCTAATTGTAGATCTTAATCTTGTTTGAAAATATAATCTTTATCTATTCAGTATCATGCAAACTCTGTGCTTCTCAAAAAAATTTCAAACTTTGCTTAAATTCTTTTCTTTTTTAATTTTTAAAGTACCATTTAATTTCATGTGGCTATAATGAGTAATTGTTTTCTACAGATTCTGAGTTTCAGTCAGCAATATTTCATTCCAGAATAAAAGGTAATGATCCATAAATTCTTAATGCCATATTTTTATAGCTACTAAATTAGTCTTTAATGGGTTCAATAAGTTCTGTGATGTATGTCATTAATTGTTAATGGTGTTTTAACTAGATAATTGTTATGAAGGGCTGTTTATCATCACGCTAGTAAATGACTGATCCGTGCTATCTGTTCTGCTTCATAATGCCATGCTTATTTTATCTGGCTTTGTGCACTGAGTGCAGATCAGGTACCCAAAGTGCACAGACCAAATATCAAATTCTAACACCAGTGTATCATGTGGCAGTGACATCACTCCACAGTCTTCGATTCTGATTTGCCTGTATCTTCTGTGTCAGTTAGCTATTGCTCTTCCAATGCTGAGTAACAAACCATCTCAAACCTCACTAGTTTAAAGCAACAAGTATTTACACTCTCCTTGGGGAGGACAGACCTGGATTGAAGAAATAGCTGCCTCCTCTACAGTCAGGGAAGCACATCAGTGTCGCTGGCTGTGGACAAAATTTGTCACTTGAGAAGGGCCCCAGAGGCTTCTGGCATGCACCCACCACATGAATCTGCACCCATAAGAATCCTGGGTCTTTTGGATAGTGAAATTTCAACAACTTAAAATTCTGAGAACATTAGCAGTTTCATGAAGTATCCTTTCCTTGGAATTCAAAAGAATCAGAGATGGATTTAACTTCCTCAAAGATGTTCATTCTTTATCACCAATGTGGATGATATTGTGTGGACCTGGTGATATCTTCTGGGGAACTGTGGTCAGCCTTTGCCTGGAATCTTAATCTAAACATCTGCAGGCCTCACCTTGTTCATTTTAAGATGCTATTTTTTTAACATCTGAAAGTCTATGAAAACCAGATACACTCTACAATCATAATGTGTCATAATCTAATTGAAGAATAGTTCTTTCATAGGACTACATGAAATACTTATGTCACCTATAATCAAAGACATCTTAGACTGAAATACAGTCAATATGTAAAAGAGGCTCAGTGCAAAATAATAGAGAATAACGGGGCTTGTGATGAATTCAAACACAGAGAAAATGTTTGTTTGTTTATTTAACATTATAAAGGCCAAATGAGATTCCTCTGGTTCCAGATTTGACCTGGGTCATTAGCCTATCACCCTGGCCTGCGCCAAGTTATTCTATGACTAATGCATGTACAAGAAGGGGGCCAGTGGGACTGTCAGAGCAGGATGAACACCTCAGGCCCAGGGCTGACCTCCTCACTTCCAGGAATGCTGCCTCTTCTGCAGCAAGACAAAGAGAACTAGCCTAGGGTGAAGCTATTGGGTATACCTGAGAGGGTGCCATATTACTTTGTAGCCAGAGCTGGGCATCTGAGGGCCAGGTCACCACCACACTTCTTATACCAGTTCCATTTCCTATACTGTATTTTACATCCCTGTGGCTATTCTGTAACTACCTATTTGTTCTTCTTAATATCCTCTCACCTCTAACTTTCCCCCACACCTCCCTCCCATGTAGCAATCAACAAAACACTCCATGTATCCATGATTCTGTCTCCATTCTTGTTTGCTTAGTTTGTTTTTTATACTCAATTATTGATAGATTTGTGGGAGTTTTCTTTGCCATTTTATTGTTCATAGTTTTTATCTTTTTCTTAAATAAATCCCTTTAAAATTTCACATAATAATGGTTTGGTGATGGTGAATTCCTTCAGGGATTTTTTTTTCTTTTTTGGTCTAGGAAGCTCTTTATCTGCCCTTTGATTCTAAGTGATAGCTTTGCTAGGTAGATCATCCTTGTTGTAGGTCCCTGCTTTTCATGACTTTAAATATTTCTTGCAAATCCCTTCTACCTGTGAAGTTTTTATTGGTTTTGGTTTTGGTTTTGGTTTTGGTTTTGGTTTGTTTGTTTTCTTTTTGGAAATCAACTGACAGTCTTATTGGGAACTCACCTGTAGGTAACTTACTGCTTTTCTCTTGCTGCTTTTAAGATTGTCTCTTTATCTTTAACCATTGACATTTTTATTATGATGGATCTTGGAATGGACCTTTTGTTTTTTTCTTTTTTATCCATCTTGTTTGGGATTCTCTGTTCTTTCTGGACTTCATGTCCATTTCCTTCACCAAATCAGGGAAGACTTTCTTTCATTTTGTTTTTTTGTTTGTTTGTTTGTTTTTAATAGATTTCCAATTTCTTGCTCTTTCTCATCTCCTTCTGGCAACCCTATGAGAGAATGTTGGAATGCTTGAAGTTGTCCCAGAGGCTGCTTACATTCTCCTTGTTATTTTGGATTTATTTTTTTCATTTTGTTTTTCTGATTACTTATCTTTTGCTTTCTTATGTTCCAAATCATTGATTTGATTCTTGGTTTCATCCACTCTACTGTTGTTTCCCTATAAAATATTCTTTATTTCAATTAGTGTATTCTTCATTTCTGACTAGATCTGTTTTATGCTATTGAGGTCCTCACTAATTTCCTTGAGCATTCATATAGCCAGTGTTTTAAACTCTGTATCTGATAAATTGCTTATCTCTCTTTTGTTTAGTTCTTTTTCTGGAGTTTTGATCTGTTCTTCCATTTGGGCCATGTTTTTTTTATTTCCTCATTTTGGCAGCTTCCCTGTGTTTGTTTCTATGTATTAGGTAGAACTGCTATGACTCCCTGTCTTGACTGAATGGCCTAATGTAGTAAGTGTCCTATAGGGTCCAGTGACACAGCCTCCTCTATCACCCAAGGTGGTTATTCAAGGTATGCCCATTGTGTGGGCTGAGTACACCCTCCTCTTGTAGTTGATTCTTGATGGCTCTTAGCCAGTCAATAGGAGGGATTTACCCAGGCCAGTCAGCAAAAACTGGTTGTGGCCACTGAACATCAATCTACGCCTTCCTCAGAGGATCAGATGTGCAGGGACAGGGTGGTGGTGCTGCAGCATTGGTCTGTAGCTGTCTATTGGGTACACAGGCTCTGGGGTATCCTGGGCAGTGCAGGCTAAGGTCATTTCCCCACTTGTGTTCTGCCCAGGGCTACCCTGCATGAGCTATAAAGCAATTGCTACTTGTTCTGAGCTTAGAGTTTCCCAGGCAAAGCCAATCTGTGAGTCTAAGCTGGCTGCTGTTAGTGCAAGGCGTGGGGCCACTTAGCAAGAGGCATGAGGACTGGGGACCCACTGCGACTGGTAGTTGCTTGTTTGAGAGGATTTAGCAAGTTATGAAGCATGATCCAAAACACCAGCCCTTCATATGGAAACAGCTTGAGTGGGCCTATACATTGGGTGAGACGGAGTCTCAGGGGATCTTCAGGGTAGGCAAACAGTGTTAGCCATTCTGACAGAATTTTAGATATGGCCCCTGCCTGCTGAGTCTATGGCTCTGTGGGGGAGGGTACAGAAAAGAGACAATGGCCTCTGCCTGCTTGTGTCTTGGAGGAAGGTATCTCCCAGCCCTCACCTTGATGCCAGAACCCCCAGTTTTCCCCTATATGCCACTGGTGCCATTCATGCTGCTCCCCTGGTGCTGGAGCTCAGAGGGAGTGAGTCTGAGTAAGTCTGTTTGGGGGTTCTTTAAGAGAAACTGCTTTGGACTCCAGAAGTTTCTTCTACCTACTCAACCCCCCAGTGGTTTTGCAGCCAGATGTTATGGGAACTTTTCTTCCTGGCACTGGAACCCTGGACTGAGGGGATCTGATGTGGGGCTGGAATTCCTGGCTCCCAAAATATTCCTCTCAAAAGTTTATTCAGAGATCAAAGATGGTGACAGAGAGCAGTGCTGATGGTGTTCTCAAGTACCAGAGCAGCTGGAGGACAGGATAGGGAGTGCGAGAAGTCTTCAGGTCTCTAAGAATTGGAATGGTCAGCATCTGGACTCAGGGGAGCACAGCCCAGAGGCAGCAGAGACCTGCAGGAGAGCAGGTGAGGGGGTTCTGGACCTACCGGCTGGCGGGCCGAGGTGGGCTCTGGGCAGTTGGCGGCTCTACCCAGAGGGGTGCGTTTAACTGAAGACAGCTCCAGGCTCCCTGGCGACTAGAAATCTGAACAGTGAAGTGTGGGCAGCAAGGGCAAACGCCGGAGGGAACGAGGAATTGAACTCCTGTAGGGGAGGGACTATGTGAGAGACTCGCTCCTGCAACAGGGAGAGGAAGCTCCTCACTGGGCCAGAGGCAGAGGAGAAGAGTTCTGCGGGGAGCAGGAGCAGGGGAGTGGGGAAGTGCACTGGCCAGGGCTGCGAGAGGGCAAAAAAAAAAATGATGCTGCAGGGCCACCGGGGAAACAGCAGCTTGAAGCCCCTGAAAGGGGGGAGGCCCAGCCCTGCACACCCACACAGGCCCCCAGGCTCCCGTGGAAACTCCAAACTGCCAGCCGGGAACTAGTAGCTGGGGCAACTGACCCGCCCATAGCCAGGGACAAAGGCTGCAGACGCACAGGGAGAGGCGCATCACAGAGGCGGTGAAAAGGACTCCTCGGAGAGCTGGTCGGCTTGGAGGATTGGCTTTTGCCTGGGTGAGCTGAGCAGTGTTGGCAGACCCCCGGGCACTGTTGGCGGATGGGGGCTGCCTCCTCCAGGAGCTGCGGGGGCAGGGCCAGTCATCACAGGAACCAGCGAGGTTGCAGGCTGCCCTGCAGGGGTGCCAGGTGCCCATCACAGGCAGGAACCTCTGCCAGGAGTTGGAGGGGACACCCTGTGGGTCCCAGAATACCGGCAGCCCTAAAACCCAGCTAGGCTACTGAAGGCCTAGCCTACCTGGGGGCTGACACTCAGAATCAGCCCTGACTGCGACAATCAGAGGCCCTGCCACTCCAAGACCAGCTAGACTTTAGACTGCAGAGACCTGACCAAGAAAAAGAGGCAGCCTCAGGAAATGGATTGCTGCTAATCTCAAGCACCTGAGTTATACCGAGAGCTACATGAACTATTAATCCCCAACATATCCTTTTCAAAAGTTACTTCTCACATATTTTTAATCCCCCCCTATCTCAATCCACCTAAATACCCAAGACCCTCCCCCTACTCTTGATTTAAAGTCTACACACTCTCTGGCTACAACACATTCCAAGTTCTCAATCTAAGTATTCATCCCTTCCCCAGCCACCTAAACCCTTTCTTTATTCTTTTCTTTCTTCCTTTTTCTTTTTTTTTCCCTCCTTTTTTTTTCTTTTCTTTTCTTTTCTTTTCTTTTCTTTTCTTTTCTTTTCTTTCTTTCTTTCTTTCTTTCTTTCTTTCTTTCTTTCTTTCTTTCTTTCTTTCTTTCTTTCTTTCTTTTCTTTTTTTTCTTTCTTTTCTTCCTGTTAAAGCCCACAGGTCCTGGCTCCACCTGGACCAATCAGAGGTCATTAAGGGTGAACAGAAACCTAAACTCTTTCTTTTATAATATTGGTTTTTCCTTGTCATGTGATTTTTCCCTTTTTTTTTTTTTTTCCTCTTTCTCTCTCTGATATAAGCC